>MU266484.1:0-67020 GCA_021014945.1 Leucogyrophana mollusca | reverse complement strand
CCGAGCGCTGTTAAGGTGCTGATTGCCCGGACTTCAAAGTGTTTCGGAGTGACGGAACCGAATAATCCGGAGGAGTAACAGGGGACTCGACACCGCAGATCATCGATAAGTAGAACTTTGTAGGATAAACACAACACAACACAACTATAAAATATCTGTAGAGTAGCGTAATAGTGTGCAGCACCTCGAGGTAACAAACACCTTCCGTCTGGAGGACAAGCAAGACGGGGAAACAAGGGTCAAGAAACACGAAACGAGATCGATGGTAGTAACATCACCATCTAGTCTACAAGGAGGATAGTAGTATCAATAACGAGAAGAATAAGATGAAGATTATCGTGACCAAGTCACTGATAGAGTAGCGTGTTGAAGCTTCAAGTTCACGAGGTGGTAGCGGGAGCGCAGGGGGCGATTAGTTGGTGACCATTCGCATCTGCTCAGCTTGCGTCCAAAGCTGCATCTGCTGTTGCATCTCAGAGACGGAGTTGACAGTCTCTTGCCGGACTCGCACTTGATTTGGATCGTCGCGCGTGCCTTCCCAGAGAACAGCCAAACTGACTTCGATCTGGCAGGGGAAATGAAGGGCTAGGCCAGTATCAGAAAACCATAGTCACGTACCTTCTCAGCGAGGGCTTGCAAAGACCCCTCCAATGCTTTGCCAATATTTTCTGCGGCACTTGATAGACGGCCCATGAGGACCTCAGCACCTCCGTCGAAGATATCGTGCTTGTTCCTGTCGACGTAGTTGTGGAACACGGTCTTTCAGGCATATCAGTAGATGTAATCCAGCGCTTGACACTCCTTTCTTGCTCACCTTCTGGCGAGCAACACTGCCCCTGCCGCGCTCCTCCATCGCACGATTGTACCCTTCGCCGAGTTCGTCCTGAACATGTGGCGCCAGACACCGCGAAACTTCCTTCTGCTCAGTATTTAGCGTCTCTCGAATGACCTCGACGGTCTTCTTCAAGGCAACGCGTGCCTCGTCAAGGGATACCTCGCCCTGATGTTTTGTGCGATCCTTGAGTCCTGCTGCGGCCGAGTCTTCGACGTCCTTTAGGAGCCGATTGATGGAACCCATGACTTTGGCAGATAGCGATGCGAAAAGGTCTCCTTCGAATATCTTGGACCATGATGAAGCGATGTTTCTCGTGAAAGGCGCAAGAAGCTCGACGTTCATATCTCGTCGCCACGAACCATGGCGACGAAGAGCTATCAATGGTGCACCGTCAGTTACTGGAGCCGTAGCAACGACTGAGGGAAGCCTCACTCGCGCGGTAAGTCCCCCAGTGCATGGAGGCAGCAAAATCATCGACCAGTTGGACAGCACCTTCAGCAGCCTGCGCCGAGGTTAAGCAAAAGGAAGCAGGCGGGACGAGGGACCTACGTTTGCCGCCCCAGCTTGACACTTCTCTTCAAGGCCATCGCGGAAGAGATTTTGCAATTCTCCCACACTGGCATCGATGTGTACTCCAAATTCCTACCAAACATTGCTCAGAGGTGGTAGGCCACGCCAAGTGTAGAAACGCACCTTGATTAATCGAGGAGTTACTCCAACCGGTTCGCCTTGCGGGTCCACCTTCACCGGTGGTTTGTTGTGCATCGTTAACAACCTGGCGTTAATCCAACTCTCGAAATCTGGACCGTCGTATCCGTCCGAGTCGTATCCGTCCGAGTCGTATCCGTCCGAGTCGAGCCAACCTCTGCGGTAAGGCTGCTCGCCGTCGTCGTGCTGTAGGGTGGACTCCCACTTTTCTCGCAGTTCCTCTCTATCGACGGCAGTAACATCACCTATGCCCTCGACGTAAACCCGGACAGAGGTAGAAAAGGCCTTTAGACGAGACAGGAAATTGCGAGCGGCACGTTCGCGCGAGCTAACGGTGAGTTGGTGACACCATTGCTGCAAAGCTGGAATGCCGGTATCTTCCACGTTCGAGAAGCAGGTTGCTTCACCATCGCCTTTAACTTGACCCTTGAGCCGGACATAGTCGCGTGACGAACATGTGAAGACAGGAAGGTCGATCTCATCGTAGTCTAGGGGCCAGGGGTCAGTCAATCATGCTACGCGAAAAGTGAACCGTCATACTGCGCAGATTGACATTCGGATCGAAAGCTTCGGGATCGCGTTCTTCTGCAGCAGCATCTAAACCAGGGGCTCGTCAGCATAGTGACGAAGGAGAACAAAAGAACGATGTACCGTCAAGGTCCTTCAATCCGATGCGGAAATCAGATTTGAGCACTTCTCGAGAAAACTTTTTGGGAGGATTAGCGCTCGTTGACTGAACTGCCGAATCGTACTCACGTCGGAACGCTTCAGCGAGCAGAACGCATTTTTGTCCTTTTGAGCCTTCAGCTCCTTCTTCTTCAGCCCTGCCAGGATGTCCATGGCATCTTTTCTTGCCTTTCGTGCTTCTGTCAGGCGTTCTCGAGCGGCTTTGATCTCTTGCTTGGCAGCGTCGATTTTGGTCTGCAAAATCTCTACGGTGACCTCTTCTTCTTCCTCTGCTTCCTCACTCCCAGCATCCGAGTCAGAGTCGGATTCAGACCCACTTTCAGCGTCACTGTCGTCGGATACCTTGTCAGAATCAGAGTCCTGGTCCGCTTCGTCTTCATCAGATCCCTCGGCGTCCATGTCGTCGTCATCATAAGCAGAACCCTCGGCGTCCGTGTCCTCGTCATCAGAGCCTCCCATTTCAAGGTCATCGTCGTCACTACCCCCGTGGCTCTTTCTCCGCTTGGGAGAACCTCCCTTGCCTCCGCGAGTGTTCTTTCGCTTCTTGCTCATGCTTTGGGCTTTCTTTTGTGCGGCTTTACCGGTCAGCCGCGGTACGAACGTCTCGCCCGACTCGAGAGCTTTCACGTGCTCTTCGTGTTCCCGGATACAGGCACGAATGTGCTTAAGCTGAGCATCGATGGCTAGGAACCACGGTAGGGATTAAAACATCAAGGTGGTAGAAACGATGGTATACCTTTGGCATTCCGTTCGGCCTCAGCCTTTTTCGCCTTGCTCTCCTTCGCTTCGCGCCCGTACTGCTCAATGCGCTCCTCGATTTCTTCCAGCTGAGGAAGATCGTCCAGGCCGAGGGCGCGAATGACCTCAGAGCACGATATGTCATCGCATTTACTAGCTGGATGGAACTAAGCGCTAGTCTGAAAGCAGAAGGTCATCGCATACCGATAAAAGTGATGGCATGGGCGTCATAGCTGAACAAACATGAGCAACCAGCTCCCAGAGGGACGAGGAAAGAGGCTCACTTTCCGTCTGTTTCAAGAAAAATGTTTGAATCGAATTAAGCGTCCATCATGTTGCTATCCATTGCAAACTTACCCACTGGACAGAAGCAAATAAAATGAGCTACTGGTAAAGTCATCTGAGATTCGTCACGTACTCATGAGTTGCATCTTAAACGCATCACCCAGTAGATCTGAGAAAGTCCCATCAGATACGATATCGACCGTGCAACGACATGCAATGGCATACCGCGGGCTGTCTTATCATCCACTGCACGAGTAATTGGCGCAAGGATCCATACACAATCGCACTTCTTCATGTAGTCCTTCGCGATGCTGTTTCTTGCAGCATTAGCATCGGCAACACCGGGTAAATCGACTAAGATAGCGCCAGTGGAGAGTGCGGCGGAAGCGCAGCGAACGTTGACTTGACGGATGAGGGGCCACAAAGCCGGGCCATCGTCTTTCTTTTTCTTGCTCCCGTCCTTGTCCTTCTTCTTGTCTTTCTTCTTGTCGCTGCGTTTCTGGTCCTTGGAATCGATGTATTTCCCGATCTCATGCGAGAAAGTCTTCGAGTCCTTGGCCACGATATTTTTCGTGGTCCCCAAAATAGCGGCGATACCTGTGCGACGCGGTCATTACACTGTCACGCTCAGAGTCCTCGTCCCGACGTACTCTTGTCTCGAGCGATAATCTGGTCCACACTCATGCGAACCAGCTGTTCTTGAGAAATAGAAGGATACACAGCATGAACCTGAGAAACGTTTGGTTCAGACAATATACTGAAGATGTCATTGAGAGACTCATACTTTGTGCCAAGCGACACCAGAATCACTTCGGAGATCAGTGGACCTCTTGAGGTTACCGTCTTCGTCAACCATATCGTCCAAAAGAACGGTCAGCTCCTGACGCCATTCCGCTTCTGAAAGGAATGACACGTCCGCGTCAATGGTAGGCTTAGTATGATGTGCGATTTCAGTCACGACAGCAGTGCAAGCTATCCGTCTCAAGTCAGGTCAGGGCTCATAGAATCGTGGTGGAACCCTACCACGCATCCCACTTGTAGGGACAATATTATCTAAACATGTGTTGTGTAAGAAAGGACAGATATCATCCGGAGACGCTTACCATCCAAAATAGCATTCAAGATAGAAGATTTTCCCGCTCCAGTTGCTATACTAGATGTTGTGGAACGACTCTGTTGGCAGTCTATTGATGTACATACCACCGCACACCGCGATCATGGTCGAAGGTGCCCCTTGACTTTGGAGGCTACCTCAAATATCAGCATATAGTCGCAAAGTTATCGCGGACATGATACCTCTCAATTTCCCGCAGCCATACATCTTTCCGCAATTTACTTCCTAACTCAATCTTTTTTACACTGCCCTTCAATGTCTTGACCATCTTTAGCCCCTCTTCCAACGCGGCCTCCGGCGTGTAGTGGATGTCCGCTGCTGATTCATATATAGTATATAGGGTGGGTTTGGGATCTTGAACAGGCGAGGGTTGCACGATCTGGTGCTCCGCCTTCACACCAGGAATAGGGGCATGCTCGGACGACGCCTGCTGATCATTGGGTGCTGAGAGGGTTTGTGCATTACTTGTGATGTAAGAAGGCACTGGCAGCCCCCTATGTAGGAACTACGTGAAACGGTGAAAGTAACGCGTGAACTCCAATAGGTCCCGCGCAGGATAGCAATAAATACGTACAACGCGGGCAGCATCATTGGGCTCAGGTTTTATTGCAGGGGGAAGATTGGGCAAGCTTTTCGCGTTTTCCCTGCTAGAATGCGCCAGTAGGCTGAAGCTGGGCTCTTGTGGTTCTGGCTTGACCCGCGAAGTAAAAGACGACTGCAAGAACACGAAGTCAACGGATTTGGGGATAGATGAACATGACGTAGATATACCATTCCGGCTCCCATGGCTTTGTTCTCTTTATAGCTCATCTTTTGATGAACTGCTTTGTGTGCGCCTTACGAGCGCGTGTCGTGAGGATGGGAATGGAAGTTTAGAATAAAAATCGCGCGCCACAGACGCGTTTTCCTTCGGGTGTCGGAGTTCAAAACGCACCCGCAACGCGTGACTAAACGTGACCGATCGCGTTTCAAAGGGGGAGCGTGACTGTGTCCTCAAATCTTTGGGGTTGTGGTAAACGAAACCTTAGCCATGCCATATAGTGAAAGATATACAACAGATTGAAATTGGATTAAAAACAGGTGCTTCAAAGCTTCTGTGGACGCCAATGACCCCTAATATTCTTCGCCACGTCTGCTTCTGCTGGCAGTAAATTGCTCGCTAGGGTACGCACATAACCACAAGATTCCGCTTGCCCAGAGACCCCTCGAAGCAATGAGCGGCCTTGAAGGAACTGCTGGGGAGATGACGGCGACTCGTTATCCATGGTGGCCGGCCCCGACCCTAGAGAAGAGCAGGGCAGGGATCGTTCTGCTAAGTGATGTTGTGTTGTGATGTTGTCTTCGCAGGTTTCCCATATCTCACCCTCGAAATCGTATATAGCTTCGTGGAACATATCCCCGTCCAGATCGTTTCCTGGGGGTTCCTCAATATGACCACCGAGGGTGCGGTAGCTCTCCTCGCCTTCGCAGTCCTCAAAGTCCTCAAAACAGTCGGCAACGTATTGATGTGACTCCACATCATCAAAGCAAGCTTCGCCAGGGGAGAGGTCGAAATTTCGATTGAAGGTGTGAGGTGAAGAGTGATGTTCCGGCCCTATGGTGTAATAAGCAGCCTCGCCTTCGACGAATTCCTCAGCAAAACCCCAGTACTCGTTCCTTTCAGCTGTGCTTTGAGGCGAATGGTAGTATTGATCGGGTTCAATTCTTCGCGGATCGAATAACCCTTCAGTTACTGGTAATGGAGGTTCTGAAACAGCTTCGTGACCAGAATGAAGAAAAGATATATTTGTCGCAGACCCTCTGACCAGATGGAAGGGCAAATCCTGGAACGTCTGTCGTCTGGGATAAACGTCAGGCCTGTCAATGGGAAGTTGTGGGGCAAGTATTTCGCTGTTAACTTGGACAAAGCTTTCGGCTTGTTCGGGAGGGGCTGCGTTAACGAACGCGGCTCCATTGGCGAGCCGTGCAGTGGAATCTTGGTCGGTCTCCGGGATGTGTAATTCTTGATGTGTAATTACTTGTGGCCGTCCGAAATACTTTGAAATGACCGGTACAACCGCAGAAGGAACGGGGGAATGGGCACGCGTAATATGCTGGCCAACCTGAGAGGCGGACTGCCAAGGGTGAAGCGAAGATTCGTGGTCGCCGTCGCAGGTAGCAGGGTCGCCGGTTGCGTGCTGATGTCCGGCGTACGGCGAGTCCGGCTGTCTGAGTGGATCAAGGTGGTCGTCGGGGCCTTCGTAAGGGTTGCCTGGAGGGCTCCCGTCATCGAGAATAGCGCTCAAATGTCCGGTAGCATCGTTAGTAGCTAACCATCCGGTATCACGAACATTGAGCACAATTGATGCAGGAACTTCGGTTGCCTTCCCGCCAGATGGACGTCCTACAGAAGATGGACAGCTATCGAGTTCAATGTCCCAGATCTCAGATTTGGGTGACTTGATTTCCTGTGATTCTTCCCCTTGGTTATCGTCAGGGTGGTTATCATGGTCCGGGTGTTGTTCTGAATCGGAGGCCGGTGCCTTGTAGTTTGTTATGCGTATCTTCTTTCTGGGAGGAAGAGAAATGGAAATGGAAGATGGCGACGATGTTGCGAGAGGCGATCCCACTATCGGTGTTTTCTTAGGGGGTCTTTTCGGCGTTCTGTTGAGAAAAGAGAATTCAGAGAATATGTTGGTTCCTAGGGCTATTAGAAGCCAGCTTAGTACAAAATCTAGAATTCGAATTGGTGCCTCACGCGTGGACTTCGTAGCGGTGCGCGTCTTCGTCGAAGCCTTCCCTTTGTTGAAGACGCCGACACTTGCCGGAGGCTGGAGCTGAACGATGTCAACCAAGTTACAAAGCAAGAGACCAAGGGAAACAAACTGTAAGGCGTCCCTTGCCAACATTTGTAGCAGCAAATCCGTGAATCAAGGCCAGACTAGCGGAAGTGGAGGGCTTTTTGCCTTTCTTCTCCTTGGGTTTTGGGCCCGCCTTTTCCTCGACAGCTAGTGGTAGATCCGCACATTTGTCGTTTTCTTGAGGTCCTGTGATAGCACGCTTGAGGCGCTTACGCTCACGTCGTTCGGCCAGACCTTCGTTTTACCTCAACACAAAGTTGCGCCTGGATTTCAGGTGAAAACTCACGAGCTGTGTATTCATCATCTGATGGAGTTGGCGATGGTCGTTTCTTCAGCGCTCGCGGTTTTTCCGCACTATGAGAGTTTCGCGCAGGTGATTTGTTTTCCTGGTCAATCTTGGGTGCGGATTGCTTCAACCGGCGAGCCTTATCAGGTGGTTTAACAGGGGCAATGGGGGGTTTCTTCCGCGAACCCTTTTTCAGGACTGTACTGTGTGACTTCACGATCCGAGGTTTGAGAACGGGAGTATCAAAACCGAAAGCCTCGTTGAGCACTTTGTCTGCGTCTTTATCTGGCGGGCTGTCGGCAGGCCCGAGCGTAGAATGAAGACCTTGGGACGCATAAGAGAACGCATAGGCCCTCTGACTTTCGATATAAGACTGGATAAATTGATTCTTGGCCGCCTTATCCATGATATAGAAAAACTAGGAACCTATGATGGCGTTTGGTCGTAGTAGTTCGGGTGGAAGGCGCAAACCAAGTTCTCACGTGCCAAAATGCAAGAGGTCGCGTCCCTGACGCGTCTTGAATCTGGGTTTTTGCCAGGTCTGCTCGCAAATCTTTGAGTTCAGCATTCGATTTTCCGCCAACAGTTCCTCTCGAAGAATTTTCGAACCAGGTGGTAAGGGATCCCCACAATGCATCGCTATTTCGCAGACTAATTCTCGTCCACCTACAGCCAACCGCGTCTAGTAACGGACATGGTAAGCAGTCTCAAACGCGCTGTTGAAAAGGAGGTCGACCACACGTCGAAACGACCCAAGACTGGGCCCTCAAAAGTGAAAGACGATGACCCTCCTTTAACTCTTGTCATCAAGGACCGGATGATAACGCCGACCCCCAGGTTCGATACTTTCTGGAGGTTTGCAGCAACCAGACAATCCATAGATGACAAGCGGAGGGAGGGATTACCTGCTCCGTGAGCTCTGCCTGTCGTTTGTGCCCCTTCTCCCTACTGACAGAGTGAACAGTTGGACGGACGACTCGGTTCTAAGCACCACTCGCTTCTGTAACGTGTTCCGAGTCCTCGACAGAGCGAGCCAATACCTTATTCGCGAAGTCATTGAAAGAGGCCCTCAGGAACCAACCGAGGTCATCTTTCGCGTGGTGTTGTTCAACACATTCACCAATATCAAAACATATGAGCTCTTACGCAAAGGTATTCAGCCGCTCACCTGGGCCACCTACACCCGCGACAAGTACGAAGGCCTTCTTCGACCTCTTTATGAAAGCCAAATTTCCATTTACACTGGCTCATACCGGAAGCCGGCGGCCAACATGGGATATAGCGAGAACTTCATGAACCATCTTGTCCTTCTCGAAGACCTGATGGAGGAGCTGCCACAACAAGTGGCAAACGCCAAATTTCTCGTTGACGTCTATGATTGGCTGCTGCCTAAGCCAGGTATGGGCGAGTTCACAGCATATCAGTTGCTGCTGAATTTATCGTATTCGAGCATCATGAACTTTTCCGAGTTCGACTTCGTCGCCGTGGGGCTGGGTGCCCGAGCCGGACTACGCCAATGCTTCGGTGATGTTCCTCGGTCAATGGAGGTCACGATCATCCGGTGGATGCAGGCGACCCAATCTGCGCATTTCGCGCGCCTGGGACTATCTTTTGAAGGACTTGGTCCAGACCACGCGCCCTTGATGTTATGCGATATTGAGCATACTCTATGTGAACTGGACAAGTACGTTCGGGTGGATACAGGCAAATCTCGCGGTCGCGCATACGATCCATCGAACGCCAGGCCTCTGGAAAAGCTTTGCCTGCCGAAAGCATGGTCTAATAGCGCGCGACGGACCCCCCGCCTCAAACCGGTATCAAAGACGGGGGCAGACGAAGAGGTTGTCGAGAAGTACGATGTGGCCTCTATACGGAATCACAGGGTGGTGAAGGGAAAGCTACAGTTACATGTTTACTGGAGGGGTTATCCTGACGACGAGAGCACTTGGGAACCTGAGTCTGTTCTCTTGGAGGACGCGCCGGAAGCGGTGAAGGACTACTGGGAGACGACAAGGTGGGTTTGGAATATTCGCAGACATGCTTGCATCAATAACACCGAAACGCTCCAGGAAGCCTAGGTCAACCAAGTGAAGATCAGATATCATTATGGATAGTCAACCCTGCTCTTGTACCGTTCTGTTGTCGATACTTGTACTGCTTTCGAATCGATTTGCCGCAGAACTGGTGAAGGCGGTGAGTGGGAACTACGCCTTTGAGCGGCCGTCCATATGCACTTAAAACGTGCCAGCAGCTGTTGCCACGGTCTGTCAGAACGCGCCGTCCTTCTGTTGGAGAACCTCGATAACGTTTCGTTGGGAATACGCTTACCAAAAAGAACCTTGTTGACTCACAGGCATCCCGGATACTGGTTCTGCTCCCCTCGAACACCCAGCCTTACTTGCGATGCTTCGGTCTTTGTAAATGTAATCTTCTGCGTTCTCGGCGATTATATTATGCGCCAGTGTGATATCAGGTTTGACTTGTATTATTTGCCCCTGGAAATCTGCGCAGTTGGACATTACGACACGCTATGCAACAGCTCTAAAAGATGTAAATGCCCTCACAGCTTGTAGTCGTACAGTGGTTATTGAGCTATGCTACGCAGTGTATACAAAGAACAAGTTCCTAGAGGATAATGTCAGGGCTAGTGCTCCTAGTGGCACAACCACACTCACTGTTTGTCTGTGAGATCTGCAAAAGCATGACGCTCCCTCTCGCGCTGAACGTCAGCATCCGACCATCCCCGGCGCGCCTGTTCTTCTGCAAGCTTCGCCTTCCTTATCCTATTCAGGCGAATGTTGATCCAGCGGAGTAAAAAGGAGATAGCTAATTGTGCTGTCATTAGGACCATGATTGCAATCTTTCCTGGGATATACGCTGGTGCATCCTTGGGTTGAAATATCTCTGTCCCAATGATGTTGCCGATACTGAACGTCGCCATCGTCATAGCGTTGATCGTGACCTTCCAGGCATATCAGTAATGCTTCCCCAGGACTCATTGAGCGACAAACCTTCTTTGTATGCCCACTCGTATTGCTAGCATTATAACTGTAGATGGTTGATAATGCACTGCCAAATGTACCGATTAGGTATGTCGCTGCAGTGTGTTGGGTCTTATCAGGGAAACCATGGACAAATGACAGAATGATTTGGCGCACCAAACAGGAGCACGCCCTGCTGTTTGCTTCCGTTAAGGCCGATAAGGATGGCTATCAAGTGTCAGTATCATTGAGATTCCGGTGCCAAGGTACCTCCCCACGCACCAGTGCCCACAATTGCAGGAACCAGGGCGAATACGATGGGAATCATACGCTCAGCCTGGATGAGAGGGTAAACCTCCTGACAGAAGGAATACGTCCGTTGCGCGAACCTTTCGATCAGAGTACCATCCGCAAAATATGACCATTGCGGACCCTACCACGCCTCCGGGCGCGGACAGAATGAGTGTTTGCCGAGAGCTTTGAGGAGAAAGGGCGACGTTAAGATATTGTTGGTAGACAGGTCACTATCATCACATACGTGTAACCGAAACTCTTGACAATTATGTTGCTGTCTAGGAATTTATAAGTGTCAGGGGTGATGGGAAGAAGGGATTATCGGGAGCTTACAGTTGCTTAAAGCGCCGTTGGGGATGCTTGCTGCATCCCTCGTCAGCATATGCTGCTATAACATGGTTAAGCCCCACTCACTCAACATCGTCGACAGCACCATCAGCCACGTCCGTATATCAGTGAGAGCCTCGTATATCTGCTCTTTCTTGAACTTCTTGTTCGCAGTCCCACCCTGGTCATTCCGGACGCGTTCTAGAGCAGCGACTCTTTCTTCTTTGGTTAGCATGCTTGCATGGACAGGCGAGTCGGGCAGCCATATCAACACCACCAATCCGACCACAATAGCAAGACCGCCCAACAGGACGTATACGATCTTGTATGGCGGTAATGCGTTCCCTTCATAAAACGAAACTCCCTGAAAGTATTATTGATATGAAGGGCGACGGCACTGATGGATGAAGGGGGCACGTACATATGCGACAAAACCTCCGAACACTTGCGTCAGCCCATTCTGTCCTCAGGGATCAGCTGGTACATCTGACTAGTGGGATCACAACACTTACCATGATGTAGAACCATGATATACGAGTAGACTGCCTTAAGTGTGAGAAACGTTACCTGCTCGTGCGTCATATAGCATACCTGTTCGTCTTTCTTATAAAACATCGATATAATCAGGATCAAGCAAGGTGCGACGCAGGACTCGCACATGCCTGTGCCAACAACGTAAGCTATGCAGCATTATCTCGCGAACTACGCACCCAGAAGGAAGCGAAGCGCAAAGAACGCTCCGAAGTTATTAGTGGCCGCGTGAAGCATCAATAAAGCACCCCAAGCCACAATGTTGCCCCCTTGGTGGTGAGTCAGTGAGGCCCTGAACTCAAGGTGCACCTTGAGAACTGACCAAGGTATTTTGCGAGCCTTAGTTTCTGGGAGATGTACACGGTAGGGAACTCCCACAACAAGTAGCCTAAAAGCGGCTGCATCAATACACCTGTGGAATCTAGGATAGTCCTCCTCACCTAGATAGAACGCCATTGAGACGAGATTATATTGCTGCTTAACGTCAAAAGTATGCCCAAGATGAAGTAGGCGAGTGACTTTACCTGCCCAACGATGGGGAACCCCATGATACTGGAATCCTCCTTAGTCCAATACTAGCATGCGAGAGCAGTCGTCTCACCTGGCATAGTTAAGAGATGTTTTGTCACTAGTGAACAATTGCGTAAGTTGCTCGCTCCAAAACGTTGACGAAATCACGAGCGTACAGGTATTGACTGAAGTATACCGCCGCAGATATTGTAGGGATGACAAGGTCCTGGGCGAAATCAGCCATCTGCTGACGACCGAGTGACAAGCATACCAGCTTTCGCCTCAGTTTGCGATTATACTCTTCACTAAAGTGCTCTTTCGCTTGAGTCCCCACAAGTTCCAGAGCTTCATCACCATCAGAAGTATCAAAAGAATCCAGGCCGATCTTGTCGTCATAAGCGTCCTGCAGTTGGGAGTTCTTCTCAACTTCGTCGGAAGTTTTGTTGGCATGAACGAACTCGGAAGACATCTCGTTAACTTGAACTGGGACTGGTCAACCGAGGGGAGACCTGGCATTAGACTTCTTATCCTCCGTAGCATACTCCCACAGCACCACTGCATCCGCACCAATGTCGATAACAGTGTGCCTGCATGATAACGAAGAGGAAAATCGTGCACGCCGCGCCCAGATGCTAGTGGTAGGATGCCGGTCGAAAGATAAGGAGGCAAACAGTTTAAGCCCGCGTGACCAAGCCGGCCGGTGATGCTCCCGGACGTCACAGAAAGTGGAGTGGTTTTCCCACCGACACAAGGTCAAGACCGAGCGGATGTAATCAGACACCTCGGATTCGTGATGAAAAATGATTTCCATTAAGAACGTGTAAATGTCACGTATAGCTATGTCCTAGAGACGCCCAGGAACACACCGTCATAACTTCTGGATAACGATGGCCGATGCGGCTCCACCCTATACGCGGGAGTTAGCTCGGTTACCAATAGCATCCTTGCATCAGAACATACCCCATTGCAGATGCCCGCGGCTCCATATTCTCCGGATTTCAGACCGTGGACAAGGGAGACGATGATTCGTGCGCCAGAGTTTCCGATGGCATGTCCGAGAGCAACAGCACCACTTTAACTTGGGTTAAGAGAAGTGATGAATCCACTGTTGTATGAAACTCACCCGTCAACGTTAACCTTCGCGGGATCAATCTGTAGCACCTGTTCTGCAATCCGAACGACTACAGAGAAAGCCTCGTTTATCTCGAAGCGTGCGATATCGCTGACAGTCAGGTTGGCTTTCCGCAGGGCTTCGGGCAAGGCAACGGTGGGTGCCATGGGGAAGTCAATTGGCTCGACACCAGCGTCGGAATAGGCTGCAGTCAGCGAATCGTTAGTACAGTCATCGCCATCTTGTAGACCATCCGATGACATACATATGACTTTTGCCAGGGGTTTCAAGCCGAGCTCCTTGGCTTTTTCTGCGGACATCAAGATCAATGCGGAGGCACCATCGTTGAGGTTGGATGAGTTGGCAGCGGTAATGCGACCCCCAGCCTTGAAGGCAGACTTCAAACTAGGGACCTTGTCAAATATGACCTTCTTGTACTCCTCGTCCTCCTTCACGATGGTGTCGCCTTTCTTGCCCTTTACTGTGACGGGTGCAATCTCATTGTTGAATACGCCTTCTCTCCATGCACGGTCAGCGCGCTTGTATGATTCGATGGCGTGGGCATCCAACGACTCTCGCGTGATGCCATACTTTTCGGCGGCGGCTTCACCACAGTTGCCCATTGCGAAGTTGTTGTAAACATCCCAAAGACCATCGGTCTCCACGGAGTCCTTCGTCTCAAACTTTCCGAACAGAGGGTTTTGACGGGGAAGAAGGAAGCTAAAAGTGAAGTTCAGACAACGCGATACCTTGGTAGGCAATTGCGATACGCACGGAGCATTGCTCATGCTTTCCATACCACCGGCAACTACAACAGTCTTGTAGCCGGACTCTATGCTCTGCGCAGCAAGCATAATCGATTTCAGCCCGCTAGCGCATACTTTATTTATGGTCGTTGCGTCTGACGACGACTTCATCCCAGCGGATAGGGCTACCTGTCTGGCTGGCGACTGTCCAACACCAGCCTGCACAACGTTTCCGAAGTAGATCTCCTCGACGATTGCGGGATCGACCTTCGATTGTTCAAATGCGTGCTTGAGAGCAACAGCACCGAGCTGAGGTGCGGTGAACGTCTTCAGTGAGCCGTATAACGAACCGACTGGCGTTCTGGAGGCAGCGACGATGACAGCTTCGTGAGACGACTGGATAGACGCGTATCTTCAAAATCAATTTCTATCGCAAAGATCGAACCAATCCACGCACCATTGCACGAACGAAAGATGAAATGATAGGACGAGATGAAGAACGAGATGCAGAGGCAAGGCGCGTTGCAAGCATGATGGCAGGTCGGCTTTAATAGGTTATACAAAAGGCGAAATCGGGTCACTCCGAGACACGATTATTGGAGAATAGAATGGTGCAACAAGCAGAAAAATGTTGATCGTACGACGGCGGAAAACAAAGGCTGGATGAGACAAATATTTGAGTCCTCCAGTCTGGTTGAGAGAGACAAGGAGGCGGGGCTTTGAGTAAAGGAAACTCAAGATCCGGCGGGTACATCTTTGTCATGTGAATGTCCCTGCGCTCAGCCTTATATACCCCTTGCCATTGACCCCGTGTATAACTCGTCCAAAAATATTGTGTGAATGGTGAATAGTTCAAAGTCGTAGATCAACAACAGACCCTAGCACCAGAAACCAGGTCTCTATCCATCCCCTTCGTGGTCCAGTGTCATCGCCACCAACCTCCCGCAGGATCTCTGCCACTGCCGTCGCCGTTTCGCAGGGATGGAAATACCAACACGGAGTGCCCAGGGTGGGATGCTCGCCATGAGACAGGAGGGGAAAGTTGGACGACGGTCGGCTGGCAGAGAATGCGCTGACTTCGGTTCCATGCAAAGCAAACGGGCGAAACAATGTCGTTTGCAGTATCTCCGGGAGACTCAAGGGTGCGCCACCTGTAACTGAACTCAGTCGCCGTCGAGGGGGTTGTGATCGTCACGCACTCGCGTCATGAACCGTGAAATAGAAAGTAGGGACCTGGAATGTTGGCGAATGCACCACGAACTGATTGCAAACCAGAGAAGCCGAAGGTGGCGAGAAGGTTGTGACAGTTTCGTTATCGACACTATCCAGGGACGGTTCCTCTGCAACATCAAGTGGCGAGCTCATAGCACGAGCGGTGTGGTCGACATGTCTGGCCAACGGGATTTGTCGTTGCATGTACCCGAATTGTGGTCGAGACTAGATACCGATTCACGATGAGTCACTCAAGAAACCTATCGCTATCGCGCACTGGGTGTTCGAGCCAGAGCCATCCCGTAAGACCCTTGGATGCGGATAAACCGTCGGCTGCAGCAGGGTGATATTTCTCGACAAAGTCTTTGCAGGCTTCGTCGAACTGAGAGCGAGATAAGGTCATGGTTGATGAGGGTGTGGCGTGAGAAGTCACTCTCACAGTACCAAAATAAAGTTCAAGCCACAGCACTCTGGCAGGCAACAACAGGACCAAACTTGAGGCCATCGTAATACACCCAAAACTACAGCCCGTCCAAGTGCCGGCTCACACCACTCGCGGTCTACCCCCCACCGCCAGCGTACCTCTGATCCAACATGGCTGTAGGAAAAGTGCGTTTGCGCGGAAAACTGGACCATCTATATCACTGAAAGTTTTATCACTCCAGAATAAGCGTCTCTCCAAGGGTAAGAAGGGTATCAAGAAGAAGGTGGTTGACCCCTTCTCGCGCAAGGGTAAGGGCTGCGTATGAATCGAATCGGACGCGCGCTGAACCAAGGGTTGTTCAGAATGGTACGATGTTAAAGCCCCATCCACCTTCGAGGTCCGTAATGTTGGAAAGACCCTCGTAAATCGGTCGCAGGGCTTGAGTATGTTTTCTATATGGTGCACAGATCAATCGCTTATCTTCTTTACAGAGAACGCCAGCGATTCCCTGAAAGGCCGTATCATCGAAGTCTCGCTAGCAGACTTGAACAAGGACGAGGAGCAATCATTCCGCAAGATCAAGCTACGGATCGACGAGGTGCAGGGAAAGAACTGCTTGACGAACTTCCACGGCATGGACTTCACGTCCGATAAGCTTCGTTCCCTCGTCCGCAAATGGCAAACACTCATCGAGGCACACGTCGACGTCAAGACGACGGACGGTTACCTCATCCGCCTTTTCGCTATTGGCTTCACCAAGCGCAGACCAAACCAAGTACGCAAAACTACGTACGCACAGTCAGCGCAGATTCGGGAGATCAGGAAGAAGATGTTTGAGATCATGACTCGGGAAGCGACGACCTGTGACTTGAAGGAGTTGGTGCAGAAGTTCGTGCCGGAGGCCATCGGCCGGGAGATTGAGAAGCACACCCGTAACATCTACCCCCTACAAAACGTATACGTCCGGAAGGCGAAGATCTTGAAGGCACCCAAGTTCGATATGTCAAAACTTCTTGAGCTCCACGGCGAGTCAACGGACGTGAGTGTTTTTTCGTACACTGACCTCACATTGCTCATGTTATCTCCCTTCCAGGAGACGGGCACACGGGTGGCGAAGGAGTTCAAGGAGCCTGAGATCCTTGAGTCTGTCTAAAAGATTCTTCATCCTGTCGTCTACTTTGTATTGCCCATGACTCCACTCTACTTATGCTACAAGAGTCTGTCAATCTATGAGCTCATGACACCATGAAATCTACTACGTGAATGTTGAACGTTGAACACCCATCAATTAATCATATTCAGTCGCGTTTACGGAGGTCCGAGAACCAGTGCTGCCCTAATTTGTAGTCATACATACGTAGGTCGGAACAGGGAAACGCAAATTTGAAGCGCGTACTTACGCGCTTCGCTTAGCATCTCTCTCTCGTTCACATTCAGGTTCGAAACTCCAATTCCGTTCGCGTCTTGTTCCATAGCTGTATTCTTAACTTATGGCGGACATCGAGTACCTCCAGAGTATCATCACAAGTCACCAGGATTTCCCGAAGAAGGTTCGTCATCTTATATTTGACACGCACATCTTTGACCTCGCCCTCAGGGAATAAATTTCCTGGATATCTTTCCTCTCCTACGCAATCCTGTCGCGTTTGAGACGCTGATTACCCATTTTGTCCACCATCTCACTTCACAAACCATCCCGAAGTCCCTGACAAAAAAAGTTGATGTCGTGGTTGGACTCGACGCCCGAGGCTTCTTACTCGGGCCAATTATTGCCTTGAGACTTGGGGCTGCCTTTGTACCTGTCCGGAAGCAGGGGAAACTACCAGGTCAATGCGTCAGTGCAACATACGAAAAAGAATACGGTTCCGTCAGTGCAAGGCAAACCCTTGGGTTGATAACGGCTGACCGCACAGCTACAGGACTCTTTCGAGATGCAAGCGGATGCCATTAAGGCCGGCCAGTCGGTGGTCATTGTTGACGATTTGATTGCTACCGGTATGTTGTTCTTACTAAGAAACTTTGTTGCCCAGCTGATGCTGTTCCCTAGGCGGCTCTGCCAAGGCTGCTGGCGACCTTGTCGCAAAGCAAGGGGGTGTGACCCTCGAATACCTCTTCATCATCGAATTGATCTTCCTCAAAGGATATGAGAAGCTGAACGCCCCAGCCTACTCCATCATTCAGTCGCTGGACTGATATATACCATGACCGGTGCTGTTTCATTTATTTTGTAACCTTATAGATTGGCACTTGCTACGGATAGATGTTTGCTGGACTTCCCAGATACTGTGTTTAGTCGAGCTGTAAAACCAGAGCCTTCCACTAATCACGTGCTTTGGACGCTGGCATGAACAGGCATGAACCAACGCGCTGAGCTGCGGTAAGCGCACCTAAGCTGCTAGAAGCATATCCGGGCTGCACTACGGATTGTTATATTGAAAAAACTGGAACCAGTCGGACTGCCTTCTGGTACACGGCGGGTCAATTATGCTCTATAGTGGGCTCCCACAGATTAACCAGTATTATATTAGCAGTCTGGAATTGAGTATTGGATGTCCATTGATGTACAAAACTCGATTGGTATCCAATGGTAGAGCGTTCGTCTGTGCCGGCCATCCTTCGGGGTGGATGGTGACCATTAAATGACCGGCACCATGCCCTTCGCTGGTATCCAAGATGGCGGTGACGGATTCCCCTTCGGTGCGCGTCAATAGCACCAATGCAACATCGCTCAGATCTCCTGCGGCAGCAATGTCATCCGCATTTGCAGAGGGACTGAGCGGTGAATCACTGTCGTTGATGACAATGACTCCGGACGCTCCAGCGGCTCGGGCGTAGGCCAGTTTTTCTATGAATGTGCAATCCCCTCGTAGTGCAAGGATGGCATCGCCAGCAAAGTCCTCGTCATACGGCTTGCAGCCCAAGGAATTGGCAGTGTCTCGCCGTACACGCACTCCTTGCCCATGCCCAAATCGTATAGGCGCATGGTAGGAAGATGGGTCCCCTCCAAATCGAGCGGTTGTCGCTGTCACATAGACTTCTGGGGTTATGTCAAGCATTCCTGGTTGTACCTGGAGCTGGGGGTCTATGGTTTCGAAGAAGAAACGGAGCTGAACATCTGTATGACGCCCACTGGCGTCAGACGCGGTAGCTTCAGAGGGATCTGAAAGGAGGGCACGGTCGTCCACGTATACAATTTGACCGCTTCGTACAGCATGAGGTCCAACTACAAAGTCCCACGTCAAAAAAGAGCACTGAACAGGACCCGTAAAGACTAACGTTTTGTGAGATCATAGCCCTTGCCGTCCAAGCGAGTCACCATGTGAGCCCGAATCCCCGAAATATTGTGTAAGATGAATCCCTCAGGTATCAACTCGAGCTTTTGTGTATTGGGTTTAG
This sequence comes from Leucogyrophana mollusca, assembly GCA_021014945.1. Classification (NCBI taxonomy): domain Eukaryota; kingdom Fungi; phylum Basidiomycota; class Agaricomycetes; order Boletales; genus Leucogyrophana; species Leucogyrophana mollusca. The sequence goes on along the minus strand of MU266484.1, from coordinate 47,995 downwards.
GATCCTCGATGGCTGGCTGATCTGGCCGCGCGGTTAAGAGAAAGTCATACGACTGTAAATGAGGAACGATAATAGATCACTTAATAGTGAATCCCGGGCAGAAAAAAAGTGTCTTACAAATAGGTCAACTTGCGGGATTGCGCACCATCCGTCCGGAGACCACTGGACTTCGTCCATTGGCTGAGGACGCAGACCAATGAGGTATCTCGCGTAGTCTACATCGTCACGTGAGCCAACACCTTGAATCAAGCCGTCCGATGCGTCATCAGGAAGGAATGTGCGTGTAGGCTCATAAATAGGGCATTGGTGGTTTTCCAGACGGCGCATCTTTCGACGAGCAGAGGACATAGGCTTGAGCGCATGGTTCGGAAGTGACAGGATGTGCCCTTCAGTGGTAAAGACATAATTGGAGTCGTCACTGTGCAGCCGATTATCTTCGTCAAACAGCAGAAACAGATACTACCAAAGGATGTAAGAGTCAGATGTGCGTGTCGGGCTGGGGAGCGAACCTTCAATGTCTCTGAGAGTGCAAAAGATTCCATCCTGTCGTCCCTGGCATTGGTACGCAAGTCTTTGATCCCCGTGAGACCGCAATCAACCTTCGTCCGCACAATCAGGTCTCTTAGTATGCGCTCTCCTACATCAAGGTAATAAGGGTCACGTGTAGCCTTCGCAAAAAGGGTCAACAAACGAGTATGCCAAAGGACTACACAAAACGACGTACTCTGTAAAGATACCACGTAGATTCCACAAATTCCGGCCGTAGAGGGTACTGAAAAGAAGTGGCCTGCATGAATTGAACATCCCAGACCTCAGGTAGACCGGAGTGTCGTCTCCAGAGATTCCAATCTACGAAAATTCTTGATATCTGAGCAGAATAGTAAATTATCTACTTACATGTCATGTGAGATTTGATGGCATTCTGGACGTCGCCCCCCAAAACCTGAAGACCAGGCCAAAACGCCGAGAGAGAATCGATTGTGTTAAATGCTTGTTCTCCTGTGTGAATGTTCACGCTTCGATACTGTCGAGGAATCATTCTCTATACCAAAAGTCACATAAGGGCTCCTTACCCAATGTCCATCAGCGGAGCGCGCATATCGCATGATTGCCGCGTAGGCGTCATGCCAAACATCGAGAAACTCCACTTCACCTGGAGACGATAAAGAGCATAAGCAAAAAAAAATGCCATGAGCTGTAAATTGAGACCAAGTTATACTGACCACTTAAAATGTACCATTTTAGTGCGTATTCATAGAAAGAGTCAATTCCTGCGCCAATACCACTGACTTCTGGTGCTGTCCACATCTACAGGTTTGGTTAAGGGCAAGGTAAGGGATACAGCTATCCGACTAACCCCAGTCCAGATATTCACGGTGTTGCCGACTAGGCCTATATCTGATTTGCGATTCCATAGGGCGAAGAAAGCTTTGTAAGCAGCCTTTTCAAAACGTTCGTCGCCAGTGAGGCGGCTGAGAGTTGCGAACTCGAGGATTAGTGATCCTGCTCCGGCGGTGCCTGTGATAGGGCCAGTTGGTAAGGCGGCAGGGCAGTGAAGGTAACGTATACAAACATGTATCCAAGGATTCACCCCTATGAACACCGTGGCGAAGATTCAGCTGTTTGGAGTAAGCCATTAATCGATACAGAAAGGCATGAAGACAATTACCCTGGCATAGGGGATACCTGTTGGAGTCGCGAAAGCAGGTAGTAACCGCCTCCCAAGGTCATGCGCCATCGATAAAAGCTGTCCGCGATACCAGGGCAGGTAGAATGGTTGGTTGGGTCGACTTGCAAATATATGTCCAGATAATAGACCACCTAGAACCCGTATAGTAGTTTCGAATACTTGAGGTTTCGTGTTGACATCGAAAGATACCCAATCAATCACATTTCGGACAGCACTTTGAAAACCTGGTGGGTCGTCCAATACTACCAATGTGTCTAGCACATCAATAAGAGTTAAAGAGAAATTCCCAGACACATCATTGGTAGCGATATTGGCACTTGCATTGTGACGGTAAGCATTAATGCGGTGGAGGACTTGGATAGGACGATTAACTCACGGGTTGAGCCAGTCGGGGCCTCTCCCAGTACATGACAACGGAGACAGCTGGAGAAATGTGGTCACTGCGTAGCTTGGATAGACAATAAACACTAACCTCGTCTAATGGGAAAGCTACAGCGGAACTTGCTTAGGTTTTGCTAGGAGGATAGAGGATATTACAGACCGTGAGACATGTAGTGTTCAAATCCATGATAGAATAAGTCTCGGGTAGTATCCCTACGATATAGGGCTGCGGTGTCAACCGTCAATATGAGGCGAGATACTTGAAGAACGTACCGAAACGACCGCTTCCGCTGTGTTGTCCAAGCCGTACCTCTGCTTGCTGGGCTGGCCACCTCTCGCGACCATACCGGACTGTCCAGAGCGAGGAGAGCTGCCGTAAGCGTTCCTGGCCATAGCAATCCCCATTTCATGGCGCGTTCACTTGATGAGTGAACCAGGAATATCGGTCGACGTGGCCGAGTGTGAGCAACCAGAAACTTGCAACTGAGGTACTTGGCCAATTTAGGTGTGTTGTACTACATAATCCTCCGCCACGCGATTCAGACGCCACTTTGGGCGAGGGCTCTGCTCATATCCAGGCCCTTGCACCATTGCGTGTCGTATCCAACGGTTTTTTTCTAACCTACATCTTTATCGAGCTCATGAGTCGAGTCATTAACGTCCTTGGAGAGTACATGCTGAAGGGCTGGGTAAATCGCGCCATTTTCTATCACAATGCTCGCATATACTGAGTTTGTGCTCGCATCGGCAGGTGCTCACAGACAACATATGTCCAGAATCTGGTTGTCGTGGATGCCCGCTAATGCGATCGCCATCCGGGACAACCCCGGTTACATTCTTCTGCGCATCCTGCGATAGAGGAACTGGTGGTAAGTCTCCGACCTTCATTTGCAAGGGCTTGGTATATATTAAGACCTAGCACCAGTGTCTGAAGTTGATGCGACGCAATCGCAATCGTCTTCTACAATCTCCCGTAGCTCGCATGGCTCGCGACCTTCGACCCCCCCTACGGAGCTATCAAGCACGCTTAGCTCTCCTACATTTGCTCTCCCAGTAGAAACCGAAGAAATGGTTCGACGACGTCAGCAGTCGGACCGAGCTTCTGCGGAGATAGGAAAACGTTTGTTAAAAGGGTGGGCCATGCTTGGGGAAGAATGTCCTAACATAAGATGTTACGGCGTCCCGCTTGTTCGGCCTCCGAAAGCCAGTGGAGACAAAAATCCAAAGAAGGTTTGTTATACATTGCGAGGATCGCCACAAGTATGCTAATTTTTTCAGGAGTGCGTGATTTGTGGGACAATATACGTCACGGAAAGCGACTCGCAGGGGTGGCAACACTTGACTCCTGTTGCCCCAGTGGATTCAGGGTCTTCGTTTCCCCGTGAAGGCATTCCATCGGCTTCATCTTCAACAATATTGGACAGGGCAGGCCCGGGAAACAAAGGGAAGGCCGTCGATCGTGGTGATCCCGTACAGGTGCGTCAAAACGATATTATACCCAGAGGGGCTTTCTGATTCTTGTTGTATTCAGTCGCCTCTTCCACCTCTCCCTCTGGCCCCAGTCTCATCGCAGGTAATGCTCTGCGAAATACATGTTCAGACTGATAATTTTAATTGATGATCCCTTCAGCTAAAAGTGGTTATACCCAACGCCACCCATGGCGTGGACTCAAGTAGCCAACAGCAGGTCAGAGGCACCACTCCTGCTAGTTACGTCGATAACTTATAATCCCCCCTCACGTCCAGATCGTGACTTCGGATGTTCTCGGTAGTTCAACTTATGCCCTGGAGCAGGCTCTGCGAGTACTTTCCCAGAAGCTGAGTTTGCTCTCCTCCAACCCGATTGCCGTGGACGTCTCTTCCATTGCCTCGGTTGCCGAAAGTATAAGCAAGGTTTCACAGGCTCTTTTTCAAGTCAAGCAATTACAAAGACAAGAAATGTTGACCACGTAACTCCTTAAGTTTATACTTTATATCACTCCATATTCATTGTGCTGAAGTCTCTACACAAAGAACTGAAAGGAGTGAGTCGGCGAATGCTCCGCGGAATCACGAAATAACAAGCAACTCACGTGACTGATACGTACTCGAAAGTTATTATCTCATCAAAACAACCAAGATGCAGCTTCCAGAGCTTCAGCTCAGAGATGAATGTGCTGCAAGTGCCGGAGGCCGCCAGAGTACATTTCCGGTCCTTAGACTTACAGGAATACCGTTCATCAAGGTTGTAGCTGGCCTGCATCCATGAGCCACACTCTCCCCGCTTAAGCCTCGTGTTGTGATCGCAGAAGGATGCAGTAATGCCGATGCAGGTCCTAGTGCACGCACTAAAGAAGCACAGACGCTGACAATTAATACCTCCTCCCGCATGGTTGCCTCATGCCACGGTACCATAAATTCACAAGTTCTGTATGGCCACGCCTCAATCGAGCACTCATCATGCCCTTCAATATGTTCAAGGCGTTCACTGGGTCGTCTCGCCGCCGAAACCATCACCGCGCTGATACAGATCCTCGTGGCGAATACATCGATGAGTTTTCCAGGCAAGAATACCCATCTACGAGGCACGAGCCAATGCCAATGCCAATACCGATGAGACAGGTTCGTCCTACCGTACCGTCGTGAATGCAGCTCATCGTGCATTACACATCGCAGAGGAGAGAACCTGTATGTTTTGATCTTATTACCACGGTCTGTCAAAAGTGATGGAAATCGTTGCCAGGTTTTCACCCCTATACCGTCCCGAGCCCCCACCGACGAAGACAACCATTACGATGGTTATGTCAGAGTTGACAGCCCTCAGGCGGTTATGGGAGGGGCACTTAATGCACGTCCGACAAGGCTTGAAGCCCCTGTCCCTTCTGTTGAGCGCGATGATGGCGATAGCAGGATTTCTGATTCACTGTCTGATCGACCGCCAATTGTTGGTACGTTGGAGGACCCCACGAGGCTGCTGGATCGGCTTCCCACGGATCCCTATGCACCTTCAGATACTTACGAGCGGAGTGGCGATCGATATATGCCTGAAAGTCCAATTGTCCTGACTGATTCAGGAAGGGGCGGGTCCGACACTGAGAGTGATCACACGATAGAACATTTGAGGACACCCCTAGCCTCCCAGTATGAGACGAGGGTAGGCGGCAACAATGTGTGACGGTAGCCATCTTGTAACGTTTATCGACAGACCCCTCCGCGACCTCACCCAGCGAATTACATGCCCACTGGAAAGTCGCCAACCATGATCTTCGCAGATCAACCGAACGAAGTTCGTTTTCCTATGATTGTCTTTTTCTTCGCGAGTCTGAACTTGAAGGGTGTTTTTCTTTGAAGGTTTATCCGTACCATCACCGTGACGATGAATACGAACGCCGACTACCAATGGATGTGCATGGCGACCCAAGCGGTCGCCCAATCTACTATATCATTCCAGGAGGGGTGAATGTTATTTTTCAAGACGAAAGGGGGCACGAAATTACCAGGTACGACGATGTAGTTAAGCACGCAATCCTCCTACAAATATTTATATTCTGCAGGGTGGGAGACTTCAATAGACGGCAGCCATCTCGTCCAGCACCATTTGTGGTGCAAGATGCTCAAGGACAGGAAATATATCGGTGAGACTGCGTGACGTTTCTGGTGGTACCCAACCGGCTAACTTGAGGGCGATAGATACGACAGCAGCCACAGTCGTGAAGGCCCTTATCGGCACAGTGAGCCCCAAATCGTTCGGATCGACGCTTACCAGAGCGATCGGCCGAGGTATGCAAGGTTGGTTACTTTTGTCTTTTCTACGACTTGACATTGGATTTCACAGCCATGACAGGAGCTACTCGTCTCAGAGTACCCGTTCAGATTCATACAGAAGACGGCACGATCATCATAGCTACAGAGATTTCGATCGCTCTGAATCATACGCTCCTCATGGATCCGAGCGGTCGAGATCTTCGCATAGGTCTTACAGCCACTCCAACATGGTTTCTGTAGACAGACCAGCTAGTCGTCAGCATTCACAGTGAGTCAGACCCGGCGCTGTAGGGAGCTCTCACTCATTATGCCAACAGAGACAGACCACCTAGTCGTCAGCATTCACAGTCAGTGAGACTTGGCGCTATAGGGAACTCTCTCACTCATTAAGCCAACAGTGACAGACCAGCTAGTCGTCAGCATTCACAGTCAGTCAGACTCGGCGCTGTAGGGACTCTCTCACTCATCATGCCAACAGGACATTCTCAGATGGCAGGCGATCAAACAGGTCATATGATGGACCACGTGCAGATAGGTTAAATCGCGAACATTCACAGTATGAGGTCCATCATAGCTGGGTGAACTTCTAATTCATTACCTAGCAGAGCATTCTCGGACGACAGGCGATCGGGTATGTCAGGGGGCAGTAGGTCTTATGACGGATCGCGCCACGCGAGCAGGCGTCATTATGAGGAGATAAGCAATGGGATCCGCACCATTCATCTTTGAGCAGTAAGAGCAGCGCTCTTCCGTGTCTATATTCTAGCTTTTGCACCAACCAGAATGGCAGGACCTGGGGTACCAACCCATCTTCATGCGGAAGGCTGCGGAAAACCATGCGATCACATGTAGAACCTGGAGAAGCAAGTGCTGAGTAGAGATATTGAAAAGCAGTGGAGCAGAGTTTGAAGTCATCGCATTAATGTCGACTTCGCCCACGGCCGCGTCGGGACTGCCCTCGTGAGCTACTACCCCGTGAACTCCCCTCCCGCAGGCGTCCACCTCGTGAACTACTACCTCGGGAAGAGTGACCCGTCACGGCGCTAATTTCCTCTCTACTGAGTTTGAGAGTCCCGCCACTAAACCTACCAACCCCCATCCCGAGCCCCCTGTCGCGCTTTTTACGAGCAGCGTCTGATTTGGTTGAGTCGTATACCCTTTTGAGGCTCGGGTGATAATTTCCCAAATTCTTGGCCTGATCACTTACGTTCAGGGCAATGATAACATTGCAGAGGAACGTCGCCCACCTCTTCAAGCTGAGCCTTTTCTCGCTCTTCCTTTTTCCGCAGGAGTCCTTCACGTACTCTTTTGGCGGCTTTATTTCGCTCAGCCTCGCGAGCAACTTTCTCGCCTTTGCCTAGTTTTGCAGTTCCCGACAGCTCCAAAACTCGACCTGAGAGGGCTTTTTCTCGCTGAGCGTGATCTAAGTTTAGTTCCGGATTCAAAGAGCCCGATAGCAACTTCGTGTGGAGGAGACGATGTAGCAGGGCATCATTCTGTAAATTTGAGCTGAGGATGAATTCGTGAGCTTTAGTTGGACTCGTTTTGGATGTGATTACCGCTCATCATCCGCGTCGTCGATCTTGCTTGCAGAGGAACTCTCTGCTTGAACAGCTGTAACCTTCGAAACCTTGGAGGACTAGCTTCACAGCATTATAGTGAGTGCACAGTACTAGGATATCTCCGCTCACCATGAAGGCTTTCTTCAGAGCTTTTTCGGATGGATTTGGTCCTGCAGGCTTGGACCTTGAATCAGAAAATACAACCACGCTAGGCAAGCGCGAGGAGCTTGCAGTAAAGCTGTCATCCTCTTGCTCGAAGCCTGCAAAGTGTCAGACAAGTGTACGAGAAGGGTTTTAAACACGAACTCTCGTCTGTTTCGTCATCTGAATGCGAAGAGGGTCCTGATGTTCGCTCCCCAAAGCCTAGCCACTCCTCTTCTGCAGAATGGGCTGAATTTTCCTCGACCACGGGTGAAGCCAGGGTGTCACTGTGTTTTCTCTTCTTCGCTGATGCTGGAAAGTCGAAAGAATCCAAGAACTGCTCGCCATGAGCCCTTAAAATGCTCAGTAATCTGTCCTGCTCGTTGTCTGCCATCATGGCAAAACCTGAAACCAGTTTTGTGATCGTAAAAGATGGCGATGTCCCAATTTGGCAATGCCGCCGGCAAACGACCACAACGCATCATTGCAACCGTTGGGCTCAACTCCCACTAATCCAGCATGCCCAGAAATCGCAAGGCCAAGTCACAAGCGGCTCCCCCTTCAGCCGCTGATCAGACTACAGAAATATCAGAAGACGAGCAATGGCGTCTTATACAAGAAAGCGGGGTCTTGCAGAAAATATCCCAATCCGACGCGTCCAAAGGAAATATTGACACAGAGGATCCGTCGGCAGATGTCGATGGCCGGCCTCCTTTGGCAGACGAGATATTCAGTGCAGTCATCCTTTTAATACCCTTCTCTTTCTTTTTGTTGTTGATGGATATGTAAGTGTCTCACCTCTGTAGGAAGAACATGATCTCAATGCACTCCTTTGTGCAAGTCTTATTCACCAGCAGTACGCAAAGCGTCCCTCCGCCGGAGAGTTTGCAGAGCACCTAATCAATAGTGTTCCAAGTATGTGTCATCAAATTCATTGATTTTCCATGACTGAAGTGATTTCCAGTACTGTTCATTTTCATATTCTATAGTCAGTCGATTTGTTGCCTCGCTCGTACTAAACTGAACGTCTTTGTATAGCTGCACGCTATAAGGCTAACACCCGCATGCAAATTGCGCTCTTCCTCCTCTCCCTTGGTGTTGGACCAAGGATGATATGGCTCATCAACCGTGGGTCGTGGTTGGTCAACATGCGTCAGGTTTGTTTACTCCCAGAGACATTGTGAACTCACTCACGTCGAGCAATCCTAGTGCCCTCGATTTGCGACTATCTGGTTGTATACCGTTGTGCAGCTTGATCTTGCACCGGCCGTCTTGAGCCTTGCTATGATTGGGGGGTGGTCGTGGTGGGCGGGCATGAAGCTGATATTGTGATCCCCTCTCAGTGGACTTCTAGCACCAATATATCGTAGACTAAATGCATCGGACCACATTGATTTATTCGCATGTTCCAGAGTATATAACATAAATATAATGTCACTTAGCGTTAATGTTGTGTTCAGAAGTAAGGCTCGAGGCCAATGAATCAACGAAAGACAATCCACATTGAAGTCAAAAACGTCAAAAGGATAGGAGCTAAGTGGGAATCGGACTTGCATCCGATGTTCAATATTTGCTCGATGATACGCCCCAGCCAGGATGTGTGTTTGTATCCGGAGGGCACCTTATACGAGCATGGCCTATCCCTAATGTTCGCAAACCACCTGCAGAAATGTAGTTCCGCACAGTTGGATGAGTGATAGCGGAAACAAGTACAAATGTTAAGATGTTCGCGGGTAATTGGCTTACAATTTTCCTATACGCCTTCACCTTCATCCAGCTCGCCAGCCAAAAGCTCCACTTTACTCTGTAAAAAAACGGTGAGCAAGGCGTGCAACCTGTAGTGTTTGGTGGTACGCACCCGATATGTTGTGTTCCTGCCCTCAAGGACGTTACGGAGCACGCGTAACTGCCATTTCAAGCGACGACTGAGACTGCGATGGATGACAGCCTTATGTGTATCCAGACGTTCAGCAAATGCCTTGAAAACTCGATCGTCTCGCGCAAAATAGTACGACTACAGGAAGAAACATGAGAATGTGCAGGAAGGACGGTCTCGGGGAAGCTCACAGGTATTGCTTCGCCGTCAACGGATTCTCTTGCCATTGACCACGCGGCCAACATCAGAAGGTCAGCAGTGGCATTCGCCACACTTGGAAGATTGGTGAACAAGAACGAAACTAAATGCGAAGTGCAAATGAAGTCGGACACGTACTAGTCTTCGAGAGCAGCTATGGCGTCAGCTTTGCTCAGCTCCTTCGTAGCAAACTTCCGAACAGCGGATTCGGCAGTGCTGACAGGTTTTCCAGAAGTACCAGAGCGCAAGGCAAGGCTGACGGTGGAAACCTGTGCCCAAACCCATTTGTCTCCTTCACTCATGATCAGTGTCTGCAAAAACGAGGCTACCAAATCGCTCTGTGATTTATGGAGACCATAGTCGATAGCAAGTTTGAGGTTAGTACCTTGCCCAATCGTGAACTTGAAGATTTAAGAATGGATGAAGATAGACCATACGGAGAGCTTTCAGAATCACTCTGGTTCGAGGCAAAGTTATCTCGCTGTCTTCTAGATGATTGACGTAGCGCGAAAAGGCACCCAGCAGCAGTATCGCAACGTCGCGATGCGACTGGCCGATACGCATAGCGTGGAGAAGAGGAGTTGCATCACCTGTCTTCCGCAAAAGTATCTTACAAATTGTGTTAGTTGGTCGGTGTCATTGAGCTAATACGAACGTCACATACAGGGAATGCTCGATCTCGGATTTCCATTAAAAACATGATATCTTTGCGTTCAACTGCACGAAACACTTCAAATGGCTGAAATGGGATAGAGCTGAAGGCGGTTAGATTGACATGAAACTATAAAGCCTACCTGAGGCTCCTTCCATCCCCCCGATAGTCTGACATTCTTCAAAAGGGGGCTCCCTTTTGCTGAGGAGTGTGTGGCGGAAGAGACAGATGCTACAGAAGAAACGCTCGCTCGTCTCTGGCGCTCGGGGAGCTCTTCAGGCTCGGAGTTCGTGGAAGGACTCATTGGAGGGGATGGACTCCGCCGTAGCTGCTTCAAGATGGCTTTAGGCGCAAAGTCATCAGCCTCCCGCTGTAAGAACCCTTAAGAAAGGTTGGTTCTGGGGCGATTCATGCAATAGTCAGACAGACCAGTGGACGGCAAGCGAGCAGGTAGACATGGATCGGAAGAGACTCGAGGTCTTGGTGTAGCCCTTGGCAAAACTGGTTCAGAGTTAAGACGGTCCGCAATGGAGAGAATTATCGAGGCATTGTTGAACATTACTGATAAGCAGCTAATACACAAGGTGGCGGTCCCAGCGTCAGATTTGAGCGGCTGTCATGGGGAAAGCGGAAAGAATTAGCTGTGTGTGGCAACTGTGTGGGACAAACATCGTTGAGTCGCTTTGCTATTCAACGCTCAACACAGCCTTCGCGCCCCCGTTTAGCTCCAGCCATATTTAGGCGTGGTTTGCGTATTATCGGCTGGCAAAAAGCCAATAATGTTGAAGATATGGAAACAGACTCAAGGGAAGGGAGACTCGCATCACCCCCAGTCCGAGCAAGCCGTGGACCAGGACGGCCAGTTGAGCGGAACTAGCAAGGACGAGCCACCTTTGAACTCCTCCTATGCGGTTCCCCAAACAGCCAGTGGTGCTGTCCTGCACCATGGCTCGTCTCATAGCCATGCTACCACCGGTAGCGCGACCGTGAAACGGGCTAGGACCGGTGATTGCGAAACCTCGCGTGACGTCCCAGTTGTCAAAAGGCGTAAGAAGGGTCGCGCTGAACGCTCACCGAGTACAGACGCTCGCCGTTCTGATGCAACGGAAATGGGGGTTATGCATCAATCGACTTCTGGTGATTTGATACATTCTGCCGTCGGGCATGGAGGATTGGATCACTTCGGAGGCCAAAACAGTACGAATGTCGCCAACGATACATGCGGCTACCTGACAACTCTCATTAGCGATTTCTGTCTTGGCTGTTGGGGAAGGTGGGTCATGGCACTCTGAGCCTTAGGGTGCTGTTTACAGATCTGTTACAGACCAGGTTGAGCTCACTGCTCGTTATCTGGCTCATATGAAAAAAAAGGTAGCATCCCCCGCTGCGGGAACGTTACGGGTTCCTCATAAGATTGCTCTGGTGGTTACAGAGTGAGTGCGACACAATGGCTGGGCAATCTTTCCGACTAATTTTCTATGCTTAGTGACGACAATGTTGAATATTCTGCATCCCTATTGTCTTCCAACTACGGGATAGCTGTTGGAACGTATCTGGCTCGAATCGGTGGCCCCCAGTGGTCGAAGTTGTCAGAACAGAACCAGGTCGTGGTCGTTCCTGCGAGTGTGGGTTTTATATTGCTTCAATGGCTGAAGACGGCCTTTCAACATGCGCGCTACTCTAGACCCTCTTGGAGTTATTTGCCCATGATGTTGTCACAATGGCGGGACTCCATTCTATAGTCATCCACAACGCCGAGAAAATCTCTGACCACGAGTCACATCCCATCACAAAACTCACGAAATGCTTTTACCATGTTGCAAGTCCCGCTGCCAGGCCAGTCATTTTTGCCATAGGTTTCGCCCCGTTGAACGTCGACATGCTAGAGAGGATACTCGGCGCTAAAGCTCTCGCGGACTGGAAATTTGACGCCGCAACTCGTATGTTCACGGAGCGTCCCAGTGAAGTTGTTATCCCATATGAGTCACCCTTCACCACCGTAGACACGAAGTTGATGGAACAAATCCGAGAGCTCGATATCGACGAATCACAGTACCACCTTGAGTTCAAGTCTGCACGCTACGCTCTAGCCGAACTGGGATCTTGCGCTTGTGACTTGACGTGGCGTCGGGGGCTGCAGGCGGCGTCCCCTCTTGACCACGAAGACGACGACGATCCCACAATGACGATACGGAACAAGATACGAGGGCTTGTAAAAAATTGGGTATTCGCAATGCCCAATCTTGATATTACGTCCAGGGGGTTCAACGTTACTCCAAAATTCGCACAACTGGTACAGATCCTCAAATCATGCGAAGCCCACGGAGAGGATTTTCGGGGAATTGTCTTTGGTGGGTCGCTGGTTTCTCTCGTTCAGGACAGCTCAATTGATGTTGTATAAGTTCAACGACCTGAGGTCGCGTTGGTTATGACGGAGGTCTTGCGTTCTTTGGTAGGCGATCTTGGATTTTTACGCCCATTCGCGCTCGTCGGCGATCTTCCTGTGGTTGATAGGCGCTATCAGGTGAGGTGGTCGTCGGCGCCCAAAGACGCTATCTGATACATCTTGCCCCTGATAAAGCTGGATGTCTACCAAAAATTCTTGACTGGTAAATGCAACCTTCTCGTTGTCAGTCAGTCACTGGAAGATTTGGACATCCCGAAGGCCCTCGTTGTTATATGGTATGCCGTCGCCACTTGCGTCATCAGCATCTTAACAGCCCCTTCCTAGTTTCAATCTCCCTGAGAGTCAAATATCGTATGCATACGCCCGCGCACGTACTCGAGGATCCTCAAGTCATCTCATCCACATGGTAGAAAAAGGGAACGATGCTCACCGACGTGTCCTATCAGAGTACACTGGGTCGATCGAAGGGGACCACTGGGCGGAAATGGTCTCACATAACGGGGAATATCCCGTGCCTGGTTGCGCTTTGAAGGAGGCAACTAAGTCTTTAGACCTGGACGAGGAAGAGGCAACCGGAGTCCTCTTGGACCCAACGACGGGCGGACGCATCCGCGTTGAAGATGCCTCAGTTGCTGTATTCCGTCTAGCGAGCGACCTGCAACTCGCATCAGGGACAAGCTCCTCTCAGCCTCTCTTACACGTTAGAGAACAACAAGACATGGGAGTTTCCCAGACCTATGTCTGTACTGTGACGCTACCTCCAGGCTTACCTGTACGGGAAGTCTCCGGACCTGTTTGTTTGTCGCCTTGTCATGCGCGGCGCATGGCTTGCTTTCAAACTTGTGCCCAGCTCTTTGAGATTGGGGCTCTTGACGGCAGGTTTTTCTATCTACCTCGAAGCGGCGGCGGAGTCCCGGTTGAGAATCGGGTTGATTCGACCCAGGGCGACAAGCTTTCAGGTAGTCGCTGCTACGTCCGCAAGAGACCCGAATTTTGGACCAACTCAATGCAGGCTGCTAGTCACTCCTTATACATTTTGCTCATATCCGCGGAAAGTTCTGAAGGGCCGTCCGAACCATACGCACCGATCATGCTATTAACTCATCAGCCCTTGCCGACATTGGTCGAATTCAAACTTTTCTTCGAGGGCCTGTCGTCTGTGGTGCATTTCAAGCAAGGAGGACGCATAGAACTCGATGACGCCCGCCTTCGCCATCTTCATCTATACACACTCAGAGTATGCCGTGCCATTGCTAACAAATCCTTCACCTGTCCGTTGGAAAAGATGCCATACTTCTGTGCACCATTGAAGGTGCCACATCCAGAAGCGCCGCGATGGGAAGACCTCCTTCACTTCGGTGATCTGATAGCCTGGGACGCAGTAATCCTTGCCGGGGAAAATTGGGCGGTACCTTTGAATCCGGACGGTGCCAGTGGTGCACTTGACGTCGAAGACGCCGTCGTGCAAGACAGATGGGTCGAGTTTACCCGACGGTTCTATGCCGTCCGACTAAGACATGATCTCACACCGATGAGTAAACCCGTGGACAGTCCTGTACGTCATAGATGTCCGTACTTTAGGCCTGTTTTGATGCTCACCGAGCTTCCAGCGAGAAGCAGAATACGCGAACCTGGTGGAATACTGCAAAGCGAGGAGAAAAGGATTCGAAGGCCTTCAAGACTATAATCAACCTCTCATTGAAGTTTCCAAAGTTGCTGGCGTTACCAATCGCCTCAATCCTATCTTCAAGCCTGTGCCTGACTCGTCCAAGGCTTCCGCCAAATGTACGTTTGTGATCGCGCTCGGCGGATGCAGATAACTCAATACGTCGGACAGATCTGATTCCAGAACTGTGCGCCAAATTTACCATACCTGCAAGGTAGCCATTACCATGCTCACGTTAGGACGATACTGAAGAACTACGAAACAGTACCTTGCGTACAGCTCTCCTTTTACCATCTATAACACGAAGGATCGACGATTTTTTGATTGTCAAAGAGTTGAATGCAAAATACTTCGACCATGCCATCTGCGAGAAGCTGTTGCTCGCAGCTATATCTGCCCCGTCTGCTGGATTCGAGTATGATTACGAACGCTTGGAACTTCTCGGTGCGTCTTTTGCAATTGTCACTTCTCTTGGTGACCCTGAAATCGTCGACCGTAGGGGATGCCTTCCTGAAGTATCTATCTTCGCTCTATCTATTCGTCACCAACCCCGCACAGCACGAGGGCGCTTTACATACCGCTCGACAGCGCATCATTAGCAACAAGGTTTTATTCCAGAGTGCAGACCGGGCCAGCTTGCCACAATATATACAGGGCAAACCGTTCACTTACAAGATGTGGCAACCTCCGAACTTCATCGTTCAGTCCGTCGGCGCGCAAACAGAAAAGGGCGCCAAAGTACCGGCATCAAAACCTCGAGAGACCGAGGCGGAGCATGCGGCCACCAGCAGAGAGAAAACCCCGCCAGACGCCGCTAAGCCAGCGAAAAAGAAGAAATACCAGGAGGATCAGGTGACACAGTGGCTCGGTGACAAGGTGCATTGGCAGCTGCACATTCCCGTCGCGTCACTAATTAATCTCTCGAATAGACGGTAGCTGATGTTGTCGAAGCTATCATCGGAGCCGCCTACCTTTCTGGCGGACGCGAAGGTGCACTTAAAGCTACGAAGGCTCTTCACGTACCTATCCCTTACATTGAACAATGGGACGATTTCCGGCGTAAAGCCCTGGCGCCTCCTTCCAATGTAACCGCCAAATTACGAGAGAGCACTATCAAAGCGGTGGAAGCGATAATCGGACATCGTTTTAACCACCCACACCTTCTTGCGCAAGCTCTGGTTAGTGATCGCCCTTCCTTATTATCCCTTGTCTTTGACAACCCCTCGGTGTTTATACGATCAGACGCACGCATCAGTCCAAGGTTACGAAGGGACTTGCTACGAAAGACTTGAGTTCGTCGGTGATGCTATTCTTGACTTCTGCGAGTACCTCGTACTGTTAAGCCTGGCGAAAATTGACTTTATCGTGCAGTGGTTGTTCGCCATGTTTTCGATCGCAATGACCAATTGTCACCGGGTGCTATGACACTGTTGAAGGTGCGGTCCAAGCCGGTATGTGACAAACAAGATACTCATGGTATATTTAGGGGGCCATGGTATCCAATTCGGCCCTTGCAGCGGTCTGCGTATGGTCCGGGCTTCACGAGCACCTCATCTTTGAATCTTACAGCTTGGCAAACGGTATCAAGGTGTACGCTGAGCAGCTGAAACTCAAACAGACGCAAGAATACGAAACTGCTGCCCAGGAAGGCAGATCCCCGGGACAGTTTTGGCTCGAGATCGAGCCTCCGAAGGTTAGCACATCCTCCGTGTTCACACCCATTTACAGTTCAAACGTGATATGATTCCAGGCTCTCTCCGACGTAGTCGAGTCAATAGTGGGAGCCCTCTACATCTCGGACAGTTTTTCTCCAGTTGGCGTTGAGGCTCTTTTTGCCAAGATGTTGAAGCCATTCTACGATCGACACATCACTTTGAAGACGTTGTCTCATCACCCAACCAAGGTCCTGTTTGAACTGTTACAGGCCCATGGCTGTCAGCATTTTGAGATCGTCAAAGAGAAATGCGAGAACCAACAGGGAACCCGCTGCGATGGTGAGAGGTTCTCAGATATATATTATTATTACCCCTTTAACTCGAGCTATCCAGTCATTGTTCATGATATCATATTGGCGAATGCCATTGACACGACAGGACACTCTGCGGGACGCAAAGCTTCCATATTGGCTTTAGACGCTTTGGAAGGCGACTCAGGGTTTATGGCGCATACCTGCGACTGTCGGACAGGCGCCCAAGCTCGGAAGGCTCAGAAAAAGGTGCTCGATCGAATGCTGGCTGACCTAGTAAACGATGACGGGAACACGGGCCCTCCGGAGCATCCATAGAGGCTTTGGAAGGATAGACGCAGAGGAGAGAATGTGGTGTTGCTGAGATTCTTCTCTTGATGCCAACACGCGAGCCAGGCATGGCAGGCTTCAATTCCGATTTTAGCACGCGTAGAGTATATTGCAAAAATCTAATGGGGTCTGCAAACACGGCCTATGCAGCACTAGCTTTTTTCCTGTGGTAGGGATAGCTTAAGTACAGCGGTTTCAAAGTTTACTCAACTGAGTGTACGCACAGTTGAAAGATAGCGGCAGCAAATGGAATGCTGAAGCCCGTAGCGAGAAACACAGCAACCTTTACTCCAAAGACGGCCTTCTTGTTTCCGGGGAACTGGAAAGGAAGGTGCTGGGACAATGTCAGATAAAACTAACGTGTCAGCTCGACAAGAAAGCGTACATGGTAGTGTCCGTGTGCGGAGCGCGAAGGGGCTGCAAGTCGTACACGCGGGAGTTGTTGGCGCAGGCCTTGTGGAGCACGAGCAAGCATCGACATTGTGGTCGTCGTTTGAGAGGAGTTTGCTAGGTTCTAATGGATGAAATACTGCAGATGTGTTGTGATGGAGGTGAGGACGGGATGTGGGAACAGGCGCGGATGATTCCGGCATCCAAATATGGGACCCGATCCTCGAAACTCACGTGATACCGACTTAAACAACGACCTTGTAGCTGCCAGCTAGTGGTACTTTTAGGCTACTTCGATTATACAGGTACGTTTTGCAGTTTCACGATGGGATCTACAGCTAGAGTTTCACCTGTGTTGTAAGTACTCTAATACGCTGTCGTCTACGACTCTCGCCCGGCAGTCGACTCAGAACAGCTGGCTAATCATTAATGAGAAATTATAGCAGGATAATCGGCAGCAATTTACCTGTGATAAACGCTGTATTTGATTGATGCCTCTCCCAAAAAATTCCGATGCTAGGTCCTCTTTGGGTGGGCCCAATACATAAAATATCTCGCTGAGACTCGGTTTCCGAGATGACATGGTTGGCGCAGAGTCGAACGTCACGGAAGACGCAAGTGAAACGGGCGATGATGCAAAAGATCTACGATGCTTCGATGGGAGTGCGAGAACAGGATATCCCCCCGGATGTCTGGCAGCGGCACACGCTGTAATGCCGGTAGGTATAGGTGGGTCTAGCAGTGAGTAGGAGAGAATAGATTGGGAGGTAGGAACATGTTGATATGCAGATTCGCAAAACTTGGAGAAAGTGAAGTGCTCACTGTCCACTTGGCTACGGACTCGGCCAGCTCCATCTGCATGGTGATGCAGATCGGCCGCGGTCAACGTGGGACCGTTCCGCACTTGGACCCGGATGGACTGGACGCTGGCCTGCAAATAGTAAGAGGAAGTGAAAACGAAGGAATGTCCATAGTACAGTTCCTGACGACTGAGATGACCCCTCGGTGGCTTCGGAATATGCAGCGAGTCAATGGCCATGCAGTCTGGAGAAAGTTCGTCCACAAAACAAGAAAAACCAGAGCTGGTTGCCTTGCAATCCCCAATAAGACATCCTTCGCGAAGGCGCTCTGAAGAGCAAGGGACGAGGGACGAGACCTTGAACGAGATGGTCGAACGATGGTGAGGCCCTGGCCCTCCCTGGCCGTCCCACCAATGTTGCCGCCGGCAATTGGCAGCTCAGCGGCACACATCCAAGCGGAGATATAGAAAAACTATTATCTTACCCCCCCTTCTAATAATATGCAGCTCCATGTGGTTGTCGCTTTGGGCCAAGCTCAGGCTCAAGCCCTCTCAGACTCCACAGCGCCCTCGCTATTTCTTTTCTGCATCTGCCATGTCGTTGACCGCACGTATCACCATCCCAGCGACAAACCGAGAGCTCGAGATACCGACTGGAATCTTCATCAATAACGAATTTGTACCCTCCGCGGATTCCAACGAAGTCATTGAGTGAGCTGCTACAAGGCTATGCGATAAGAGCATAAACTTATGTTTGATCGAAGTGCTATCAACCCAGCTACAGAGGAAGTGATATGCTCCGTAGTTGCAGGTAAAGTGTAATGATACTGCGACGAAATAGTTGTTCAGACAATGTGACTGTTGTTAGGCTCAGAGAAAGATATCGATATCGCCGTCGCCGCAGCTCGCAAAGCATTCAATACGACCTGGGGAAAGAACGTTACTGGCTTCGAGAGATCCAGGCTCCTCAATAAATTAGCCGATCTTATTGAAAGAGACCAGCAGGTGCTAGCGGAGGTCGAGACCCTCAACAATGGGAAGCCAGTCAAGATTGCAAGGTACTGATGCCGTGAATCATTGCGTACAGATTTGATGACTATTTATGCAGGGACTTCGATATAGGCGATACCATACAGGCAGGCTATCGACCACCAGTTTTTGTCGGGGTTTCCTCATCAGCGTTTTCCCGTTCAGTGTCTCCGTTACTATGCAGGATGGGCGGACAAGATCCTCGGTCAGGCGAGTGACTGGCACGCCGCAAACCCTTTTCCTGATGGCATTAACACCCACTCGGCCAGACCATTGAAGTCGACAACAAGACCAAGTTGGCATTCACTCGCCACGAGCCTATTGGGGTCTGCGGACAAATGTAACGACAATTCTGCTCCGCCGTGAATACTTGCTGACGATAATGGCCAGAATTCCGTGGAACTATCCCATCAACATGTGGTGCGCCATGCTTGTTTAAACGCCAGCAATCAACATCATTGATAACCTCCATTGATGACTCCGTTGTCAGGGCCTGGAAAGTAGCGCCTGCGTTGGCATGTGGTTGTACCATCGTGATGAAGCCTTCGGAGCTAACTCCTCTTACCGCCCTCATGCTATCTAAACTGGTCGCCGAGGCCGGGTAAGGAATTCTTGCCCTACTCCATGATAGGGCTGATGCTGTGTTGACAGGTTTCCGCCTGGTGTTCTAAACACAGTAAACTCCCTTGGACCCGTCGGCGGAGCTGCGCTATCGGCCCATAGGAACGTTGACAAGGTTGCTTTCACGGGATCCACGGTCACAGGACGTAAAATCATGGAAGCTGCCGCGAAAAGCAACTTGAAGAAAGTACGAATTAGTTTTGTGCTTAACATAACTTCAGCGGTGACGGTTCAACGTACCATTTTTCTAGGTGTCCCTCGAGCTTGGTGGGAAGTCGCCACACCTCGTATTCGAATCCGCGGATCTTGATCAGGCCGCTAACTGGGTTTGCCTCGGCGTCTTGTATAACACTGGCCAGGATTGCACTGCGGGATCCCGCCTTTATGTTCAGGACACGATCTACGATAAATTCATTTCCTTGCTTGTAACCAAGGCAAAAGAACTCGTCATCGGTGATGGATTCGACGAGAAGACTGGGGGCGGTCCCGTCGTAAGATATGCTTTACCTCCCGCATAGCGTATATCTTGATGGTCCTGGGTGCTTTCCTTAGGTTTCGAAGGCGCAATATGACAGAGTATGGGGGTACATCGAGAGCGGAAAATCAGAAGGCGCAAAGCTCGCCCTTGGAGGCCAAAAACGACCAGGAAAAGGGTATTACGTCGACCCGACTGGTACGTCTCTGCGTCCGACAACACGTGGTTCTCCCGCACCGCTCTAACTTTCTTCCCCATGAAGTGTTCACGAACATTACTTCGGACATGAAGATTGTGAGTACTTTAACCAACGGTATCCGAAATGACGTACCCATAACCACCCCAGGTCAAAGAAGAAGTACAGCATTTGAACTTATGACGCATGGCAGCTATTTGATAAGGGCAAACCAACAGATCTTCGGCCCCGTGTTGTCGGTGGGAAGGTTCAAGACCGAAGAAGAAGCCATTGCCCTGGCTAACGACACGACGTACGGCCTTGGAGCTGGACTGCACTCGAGTAGGTGCAATTTCCGGGAAGCGAGCTGGCGCCACTGAAAGAACGATGCTACTTCAGATGATGCCAACCAGTGCATGCGCGTTTCTTCTGCTCTTGAGGCCGGAACAGTGAGCTGCGTCGCTATGAAGCGTCCTTCCTACTCACGCACATTATAGGTTTGGGTCAACCAGTATAACTTGGTGAATAACAATGTTCCGTTCGGAGGCAAGAAGCAGAGCGGAATCGGTACGTGATAGATGCCTACTTGAGAGTTTCCGTGGCGTGAGTCCACGATCTGAAACATCTCGGTGGTTATGGCCCAGGTCGCGAACTGGGTAGCTACGCCCTTGAGGAGTATACGTCAGTCAAAGCAGTGCATTGGAACTTCGGGGACAGGTTGGACTGGCCTTTGTAGTCTTGTGGGGATAGATCAAGAAGATGAACATCACGAAACGTCACCATGTCGACGGAGTCACCAGCCTCATTGTCGTCGAATCTATGTATGGCTACACTTGTAACACCAACTGTAAATTGACAATTTTGTACTTGCTCTTTGTGGCCAAATGTCGCCGTATCTCTGGCATTTTCCCATGTCGCTTAGGAGACGAATACAAGACATCCCATGTTGACATATAGTGGTCCCGGTTTCCACATCAGCACAGTACAGGGCGCCACCGCCGTTGCGCGAAGCGTCGATTTTGAGACCTTATGACAGATTGCGTAGGTCTGCAGGGCGGCGGGAGGAAAATAGCGCTTGCTTTGCATAGACCCGTCCGAGGTGTGCACTTGATCCCCGGCGCTTGGACTTGAGACATGGCAGTATTACGACTACACGGCACGCCACGCACGTGAAGAGAGAAGGCGGAAGTATTTGTGCACGTAGGAATTAGCAAATAGAAGCGCCTCGGTTTGATCGATCGCACTGAATCATAAACGGCCTGCCGCCGGCGCCTACTATATACAAATGATAATATTGTATACCCACAAATATACGACCGTAACACTACTATATTGTAATTATCTTCGATACACGGCTGAGAACAAAGTAACCAATTGCGCCAAGGATCAACCTTTAGATATTCAGAGCCCAAGACTTTAATTCATCGCTGCTCGCTCCCGCTGGTGCCATCGGGTTCCTTCACAAGTAGATGAAGAAGTGGGTTTAATCGGTGCCAGACCACTCACCGAAGCGCGTTTTCCATCCCATTCACTCCAGTCCTCGGCTGCCGGCCGCGCATTCGA
Source organism: Leucogyrophana mollusca (assembly GCA_021014945.1). NCBI lineage: Eukaryota > Fungi > Basidiomycota > Agaricomycetes > Boletales > Leucogyrophana > Leucogyrophana mollusca. The sequence goes on along the minus strand of MU266484.1, from coordinate 26,330 downwards.
GTTCCGGGCAGGCTGCGTGGCTGCCCAGTAACTGTGATATCCCGGCTGTTAAAAAACACCGCACGAGGAGAAATCGAGAAGCATACCTTAGCGGTACGGAGTACCCTTGGTCATAGCTTGGCACGGTATCAGCGGGCGACGACGCAGCCCACTGATCTCCTGGAGCAGTCGGGTAGACTACTGTCGTGGCAGAACCTACCGCGTAGTTGGTAGGGAGAAGGAAAGATTGATCGTATGCGATGGCCAGATCTCCGCCAGGTGGCCCCGACTCCTCCGGCGACACCGTGGCGGGAGTCAAAGAGCAGTCGCGCCCACTTCTAGAGCAGCGACTACACTTGCGGAGATCTTCCTGGTAGTCGCACTACCGTGCACGCCAATGAGGATGAGGATGCCTGGAGTGTGATGGACAAACAAACGCACCTTTTTATGTGAGGTATGGCATGAAGTACATGCCTTCTCTGCACGTCGGCTTCGAAAGTTTAGAGGTGGAATGGTATTTGCCATGGGAGGCAAGTGAGAGAAAAGTAGACGAAGGGATGTATAGGTAAGAAAGAGAAAGGCGCGTCTTATAAATTGTTCTGAAGCTCGGGCCTTGGCCCACCTCGTGTGAGGGGGCCGTACCAGTTTCAGCCTCAATGATACAGGATGTGCCTTCCGATCAGGGAAGTTCCAAAGAAGGCTGCGGGAACGATTTTATTTCCCTTTCTCCCCCGATAACATGAACATCGGCGGACCTATTTTTTCGAATGCCAGATCTTCAAAGCTCTTTCTACTGGACACTGGTTTCAGGTAGAGGGTGTGCCCTCGTACACGTGGTTAGGACGCGTGAGCCTTCTTACCGGTATGTAGTAACGTGAACCTGATAAATTTTACCGAGCAATTGTGCCTCAGGGTAGAGGAGACGCCCAGTCGGAACGTTGAACTGCGCAGAAGATCCCGTTAACAGAAGCCTCTAACCGCGTTTATGGATAGGCGCTCCGCGCTCACACGGAGGCCATGCGCCACTTGTATACTCGCTTTGAGGGTCAGGCGGATGAAAAGTCCAGAGGGTTGTGTTTCTATCACGATCAATCACGTCACAGCAGTACAACAGCGTCTAACGCACTCGTATTCTTCACAATCTACAAAGCCAAGTAGTCCCGGACTTCTTCCTCACTCAGTTTGCGGAACGTAGGCTTCGGTCGACCTGTTTCACCACCTATTTTGCCTGCCTCCAGCTCCTCTAGTGTGGGAACAGTGACCACCCCGATTTCGATCGTCTTCTCCGTCATTTGACCCTCGAACCCTTCCTTCAGCGTCAAAAGGGCGGTATGTATGGCATCTTCCAAGCTGATGTCGTCGTTATACCTGGAGAAACTCCATTAGTCTGACGTTGAACAATGAGGCAAATGATCGCCACCGTTTTTCCAGGAATGTCTTAGCGTTGACCATGTTCTTTCCGATGGCGCTGGCTTTCCACGCCCAGAAGGAGCCCGAAGGGTCGACTTGAAATAGGCTGGGTCCTCGGTGCGAATCCCAACCAGCGACAAGTAACGAAACGCCGTATGGCCGTACACCCCTAGATGAAGGTAATTAATCTTATTTGACTGAATCACAGAAGAAGAAGCCGCTTTACCCAGATTGGGTTGCTTGTTGCATCACCGTGGCGATCTCCTGCGTCAGAACTCTTGCAGGTGGGTATTCACCGTACATCTTCCAGTATGCCTGCGCGCTCTTCCGTGCCCTTGCTATCAGGACTCGGAAGTCGGGGCCCATTCCGGAGTAAACGATGCCGATATTTGGGCACACAACTGCCACTTTCTCGATCATTGAGTCGTCTATAAGAATGGATGACGACTTCTTCTCGGTAGCGATCACGATTCCGTTCGATGCTGACCAAGAGTCAGAGTTTACAGGGGAAGGGGGTGCTAGGTATACCTTTGATTCCAAGGCTTGTAGTTCCCTGAGATACCGCCGCAAGAGCATGCTCGATCTGCACCAATTTCCCGCTCGGCGAGAAGACAGTAAGGGAATAGCTGATGCGTAAAGGTTGAGCATTATAAACAATGTGAGAGTTGATGGTCTACCTGTAAGCACCACCGTCAGCGCTGGCCATGGTTGTTGTTGTTCAAAGAGTTCGTATGTGACGGGTAGCTGTGTTGCTGCTTTGACTTGCAGATGAATCAATGGTACGCGTTCCACATGACTTACGCGTTTCTTTGTACTTGTTGTCCAACGGCCTCTGAAAGAAACACATGTAAACAATCTCTCCCTCCGGCTTAGCACTTGCGCCAATTCTATACATTCTATACTACGTACATCTAGGGCATCGCGCCGTCATCGTCTCTTCAATTGTACGTTGGGCGACAGAAAGTTGTTTGAGGGTATCAGGCACAGACAGGTGAAAATTCAGTCATATATATGCTTAGTTCCATACGTGGACATGTAGTCGTACAATTAGCAACACAACTTCCATACATTTTCTTCTTTACTCGACCTTGAGGGGTGTAGTCCTCAAGTATGGTTGCTGGTAGAGGCGACCAGTCAGCAAGCGGATATTCACAGGTCTTTTGGGCGTACCTTGTGGAAAGTAACCTCCGGGAACAACACTTTCGCCTCGTCGTTGCTTACTGCGGGATGAACAATGACATCGTCACCCTTCTTCCAGTTGACTGGGGTCGTAACTTTGTGCTTGTCACCGAGTTGCAGAGCTGACAGGCAATATTCAATGGAGTTCAGTAAACAGGAGAGCTCGCCGTACAGTCAATGACACTGGAAGACGCCACTATCAGTCAAGAAATGATATGCCATAGGACAAATTCTACACACCGCAAGATCTCGTCAAAGTTCCGTCCGGTGGATGCGGGGTAAGAGATCGTCAGACGAATAACCTTTTTGGGATCCACGACGAAAACAGTGCGGATCTGAGGGGGCGATTGTCAACGTAACTTTGAGTTCATCAGCAGAAGGACGAACGGTGAACGGGAGACCCTTGGCGTCACGGTTAGTTGCATCTTGTTCGTCCAACATGTCGTACAAGGTCGAAATCTTTCTATCCTCGTCGGCGATCTAACGGAGCTCCATTAAGCGGCATAGCCAAGAACGTAGAATGACTGTTGCGCACAATGGGGAATTGGACGTCCGTAGGACCATATTTGGCTCCAAACTCGTTGATATCCTCTACCCACTTGTTGTGGTCCTTTAGGCCATTCGCTGATATACCGATGAGCTTCACATTTCGCTTAGCGAAGTCGTTTGCACGGCGAGCAACCTCGCCAAGCTCAGTGGTGCAGACAGGGGTGAAATCACCGGGATGCGAGAACAAGATTGCCTAGTCCGGCGGTCGTTAGTGAAGTAGGTAAGTCTGCCGTCGACGCTGCACACATACCCATGAGCTTCCGATCCAGTCGTGGAATTTGATCGGACCAGCAGTAGTTTCGGCTTCAAAGTCGGGGGCGATGCTTCCAAGGCGAAGAGAGGGCATTCTGGCGGTTCTGAATTTGAATGGGCACGGACGATGGAAATGAGATTATCAGTCCCCATATCCCTAGATCGCGATCCTTTTATAACTTGCTTGAACTGAAGTCGTGTCAGACAATGATGGTCAATCATTGCGTCTTAAGTTCCCACGCGCCTATATACACCTGACGAAGTCGCAGACGAGTGACAAAGAATTGTGCTATCCCATCGTGATCTTCTCTCCAACTGTCGTCTTGATGTGCCACCCAAACTCCGAAGAAGGGCTCGCCTAGTAGAAGGCGACAGCGTGTAGAATATTATGCGGATGCTGTTCTTGTTGTGTTTGCAATATTTTATCAATGTCCTCGTCAATATCCTCCGACTGCTCGATCTGGGAGAAATAGTTATAACCAACTCGGCTTGGAAGATCATCGAAATACGCACTGCGGCAGCTAGATCTAGCATGGCCTTACCCGCGATGAGCGCTTCTTCATGATTATCTTTTATTTCCATGTTGATAATATGAACGGGTCGATTGAAATCCCCGCCGCGACCGAGGAGATCTACCGAAAATTGAGCACGTTATGAGAAAGCATCGTCAACTCATGCCTGACCATCGCATACAGCGTCGAAACACCGCTCCTCGCAAGTGATTACCACGTCTGCAATAGTTCGGCTATCCTGCCATCGTTCTGGGGCCAATTTTATTCGACGATTCCGGTCCAACATCTGCAAAAGCCCATTTGCGGAATACCTTTCGGCAGTTTTAGTAGGTTCACTCGAAGAAGTACGTTTTGTCACACTACTCACAGACGCGGATCCTTAGAATGAAGCTCCTCATAAATCGTATTATACGGGGTGCCGAACTGATATATATTGGGCTTGTCTATTGATGGACCAGGCAGACGAACAGCAGAGCCCGTGCCGTAAGAAATGACTTGATAACCTGCTTTCCTTGAATAATGTCAGAAAGCAGATTGATATGCGTACGTCATCCACACTGACTGTAAGACATGATGTCCTTCCATGGACCGATTCTGTCAGAACGCGATAGTCAGTTCGCTGGGTGCAGGCCTTGCATGCGAACATACCTGGTTGCTTGCGCATACCACACAAAAGAGAGGTCTAGGTTTATAGATGGATGCCGAAGGAGGCGTCGCGTTCGAGGAAGGGCCAGGTGTAGCATTTTGGAATGTCGGCTCTACTGGCTGTGCTGGGACGGGTGATGCGTAGTTCGTATTGGAAGGCCACGAAGCTGGAAGCTGCGCATTATTTTGGGGGTATGAAGGTCCAGCAGGTGCAGGAGAGCCAGAGGGCACCCTTTGCAAGCGCGGGTCTGCGCGTGCAAGACGAGGATCTCGTGCTTTACGAGGATCCATGCGGCAAACTTGAGGACTGTAGAGCAATATGCATTAGTGAGAGGAATTCTAAGGCAACCATGGCAATGTTGCAAGGCGTCAGCAGTATCTAGAACATGTCGGTCTTCAGCTCGACCCAGCGCTATCAACGTGGGTCGATAGAGATTCCACTCTGAATCATCAATGCGAGATCATAACCAAAATTATCTGTTCACCTGGTATTGGACTTGATAAACTAAGTGGCTGCCCTTACAGCGAGCACATAAACTGAAGGCTGTCGACGAAGAGAGCACCAATGAGGTGGAAGACAATAATTAGTTTCTGGACAACAAAGGCAAACACAAGGCACAAGTTCCTCCAGTTCCTCCCAGCTACTGCCATGACGTGCATCCGCCTCTCGGAGACCATCCCATGCAGGAGCACACTGCGGCGAGCTCGAATAGCTGGTCAGCGTGCGTCGCTCGGTTCAGAGTCATGTGAAAACGACGTCGAGCACTTACACCACGATTGTAGGTTACCAGCCATCACGCAGCTGCTGTCATGTCATCGTGAACCAAATGCAGAGGACGTGCTTCTCGTTCATAAAGCTATCGCGGAGGAAGAGGACGCTGCTCGCTCTGTTGACGGGGAAATTAATACATTGATCGTTCAAATGGAACGACTTCGCCGCCAGAAGCAGCAGCATCAGAAGGCAGTCCGACAATACAGATCCTTGATAACCCTAGCACGACGCATACCCCCAGAACTCCTTGCCAGCATCTCAGAGTTCTGCGCATTGAGCGGCTGGCCCCGTGCACCGCTGGTCATCTCCCAAGTTTGCTCGGCTTGGAGGAAAGCTGCTGGCTATCCTCGGGCTTGGTCCTACATATATGTAGACTGCAGCTCGGGATCGATGGAAAGGACGCGCTTTTGGCTTACCAAAGCTCTCGAGGCTCCCCTCTGCATAACGCTCGAAGTCTCGTCAGAAGGCGCAATGCTGTCGGACATCTTAGATGTCCTCTTGGAGCGCACGGCTCAGTGGCGCAGTCTCTCCATTCACACGGAGAGCGCAGGTCAGATGAACTACATCTTGTCCCATTGCTCCCGCCCCTTGCCACGACTCCTTGATCTCGATCTTCACGTTGAAGCAGGGGGCATGGGAAATCTCATCGACTTCGACGCCCTTCAGAATGCTCCATGTGTGTCTCGTTTGCGTCTGACCCAGCCTAATTTACCGACATGGAATGTTCCATTTCACCTCACCGACCTCCACCTAGTTTTAGCCTCCCTTCCTCTCGGGGCTCCGGCGGCCAGTGCGGATGGTTGGACACAGCTCCTCGGCGGCCTTTCTTCGCTACAGCATCTTACATTAGAGCTAAGATACCCAACCGAGCGCCAATTTACTGCGGACACCGGGCACATCGCAGATCTCCCGAACTTGGAATCTCTCACGCTTTCCGTCTCCCCAGAGATCAACGGTATCCTTTTACACACGCGTGCCCCTGTACTCCGCCGACTTCATCTCCGTTCATCACGCGAACACTTAGGATACCCTCATATACCTTCGGGATCTTATCTCTGTCGGTTCCTCGAGTCATCACCGCATGTGCAGCTTCTACAACTTTATGACGTGGATATCACGCCCGCCGACTTTTTGCGCTGCTTCAATGTATTACCTCGCTTGGAGGAGCTTCGCTTGCACGAGAGTGAGTTTTCAGACACGGAGTTGCAACACTTATTCGCATCCACGGGGTTATGTCCCAACCTTATCCGTCTGGATTTGCGCTGGTGTTCGTATTTGACCGGGCACATGCTGGTGGAGCTTGTCAAGAGCCGCTTGAGCGCTAACCAGGGCAGAGACGTGGCGGATCCTTGTAGAGAAGTAGAGGAAATAGCTGTCATTAACTGCGTGCATGTCAAAGAGCAGGATGTCCTTGATCTCGCCGAAATGACAACATGCAGAGTAGTAATGAGGGCAACGGAAGACTGTTGTCGTAAGTGCATAGTTTTGGCCCCCGTTTGGACGGCATCTCACCATTACTGGGGGCTTTACCAGGTCCTAGAGGCTGCTGCAACAACGACAGGTACAGGCAGAGGTTCCGACTTCGCCATGGGATAGGATTCTCGGAAGAGCAACGACTGAAAACTAGAATTATCCTGTAGGGAACGAACCTTCTAGATAGATATTAAGCTTGGAACCCGAATTGCCCATACACAAGTTCCACGATCACAAAGAGCAGTTACGGAGAAGGATTAATGTGAGTCGCAAACTATGGCAAACGGTGGTATGTAGAATATGCACCATCCGCCTCAAACAAGGACACGATCTGTTCTACCACATCAAAATCAAGCCCTTGTCCTTTCTAATGGACATAGCGCAAAAACAAAGTCGTGGATACAGAAAAGAAAAGAAGCCACGCCATTTATACCCGCCCGAAGGGCACGTGGCATAATTTCATGCATACACATTAGAAAGCTGCAGGTTGCCAGCCCCGCAACTCGCTGTTTCTCGCCAAGTCTGCTATTCAGCTCCCTTCATCTAACTGATGTCCTTCACTAATCGCACTGCAGACTTTAAGGAAGCGCTGCAGTCGAAGCAGAATGCTCTTCCCCCGTCCAAGAAGCGCAAAGTGTCCCCCACGAATGGTGACAGCAACCACCGGGATGCATTTGGGAAACAATATCTTGCAGAGGCATATACCATCGTATGTGGTAGTTTTTCACTCTGGAAATACGACTACTGATGCTATGATGTTAGCTCAACCACATAAACACGCTCACGCGAATGCTCGCGAACGTTCGCAAGCCATACCTAAGTGTAGATTCACATAGCTCCCCGCTTTCTCGGCAGGGCTCTCGGAATATAGACCTAGGGGATTCCCAACAGTCGTGGTCGGGGATACGACATCTTACGAACGAAGAACGCGACCAGATTGATCTCCAAGCCCGCGTCATACTCACCCGCTGCGCCGACAGAGTGAAAGAAATGGAAGGACTTGAAAAGCGTGCGTTTTGAATTTACGGAGGTTGGCTTACGTTCTTACTCGTGTCTGCTTCTCAGGACGTACCGAGCTTGTAGCGAGCAAAAGCAACCCTTTATCACGCTTTCTTCCAGCGAGGCTGAAGCAAGACGCATCAACAGTACTGTCTGACTTCACGGCCGCACATCACTCCAGCATCACATGGTATCTTAGTCGACGCCTCACCGAGGCAAGCCAGACCCAAAAAGACATGCAGGAGGAGCGGGTCAAACGTCAGCTAGAGCGAACTCGCACCCTTGGTTCTAGTGCAGCGCGAGAAGCTATGATCATAGGTGCAGGAGAACTTACGAGAGGGAAGGAGCAGTCTGGGAGCGACAGTTGGCTCGGCGGAGCTTCATCAGCTCTGTACTCCGGCATAGCAGCCACGATTGGGGCTCCCAGCCATTCACCGACCAAACCTGCCGAGTCTTCAGTGCCCTTGGATGACACTGACGATGAAGACGATGAAATAGAACTCTCGCAATCTCAAATCTTACAATTTGAGACCGAGAACGCCAATATTCTGCGTTCCGTGCAAGACACACTGGAGTCGGTCCAGCAGGCTGAGGCGCGACTTATGGACATCAGCACGCTTCAGATGGAACTGGTGACACATCTCACCAGGCAGACTGAGCTGACAGATCAGCTGTACGAGGATGCTATTGCGACCACTTCCACGGTTGAGAAGGGCAATGTTCAGCTTAGAGAGGCCAGGAGACGAGCAAAGGACAGCAGGATTTTTATTCTTGTATTTCTCATCGGAGCAAGCTTATCCCTTCTCTTCCTTCACTATTATTAACGGCCAATCCAATGCACATTTTCTGGTTGACTTGCATCTCATTTCTGCGGGCTTCTCGTCAAATTAGATCTTCTATAGGTGGCGATAGAAGTACATGGTCGTGCTGGACGAACATACGAATCCATTATATATCCCATTATTATAAACTAGGGAGTATCTACAGAGTCAGAAGAGACATTGCGAAGAAGAGGAGCTCCTTCTTCTGCATCCTCCAGGGCATCGGCCGCGAGCTCATCTTGGTGTGATGTGCTGGCATGCAAAGCCTTGATTTGCTTTTGCATCAGGAAATAGACGATCCTGGGGTGAATGAAGTCAGCGACCGAAAAGGCTACAGCTAGCAAACGTACGAGCCACCAGCAACAGCCAGGAGCACTCCCCCGACAACCAAAAGACTATTGATGATCTTCGTTGCTAGACAAAGAGGTTATTAATCGCATTAAACGGATTTTAGGAGTGCTTACGAGTGTCCATGTGGCTTCTCTCTTCACCATCTGATAGCTTGCCCAGACGAGATCCAACAAAGGTGAAAAGGAAGACCTTTGGCAATACAAATAATGTTGCTATAACAAATTGGGGGAGGGAAACCGATTCGATGCTCTGTGTGGAACAGGTGAACACTCCTATAGGAAATATCCTAATACGGACACTTACGGCGAACAAAGAGTTCGAATAGACCCAAGGCGGGAACGATGATACCCGGATAAGGATTATGAGAGGTAAACCTCTGGCTCGCTGTCGACCGCATGCCTATGAGATTTTAGGGGGTTTGATAGGAGGAGGTCACTGACTACTACTGTCTCTAGAGCCTGCCATTTCTCATTGGTAGAGGACCATTGTCGCAACCTCTCACTAAAGAGCAGTCGAAGGACCACAAATACTATGGCGGACCCCGCCATAGTTCCCGCAGCGGCAGGGATAAACCCATGGAGGCCGTATGTAAAGCCGCACAAATTCACCATCGTAGTATGACCGATAAATGGCGGGAATGAGATGAGAACTGCAACGACAGGTGACTTGGGAGTAACTGAAGGAGAGCGAAGAAGTACGTACCGATAACAAGAAAGAGGATGAGGGAACCATAGCGAAGACGACGAATGTCTTGGGCTCTATCATGCACGAACTGCGCGATACGACCAGGGGTGACCACTATGATAAACAAGAGGAGGCTTGCGTAGAAAAAGAGCAAGAACCATATGAGTGCCTGCAGGGACTTGTGTCAACTTGTATCTGATCAACAAAGGAGGAGACTACCTTTCCGATTAAGCTGAGCTTCCGATACCGGGAGAATGCAGTTTTACCAGCCAGCTTACAGAGCTGCACAGGTTTTGTGAACATAACACTCCGGAAAGACATTCTAGGCGTTACGGTGCAGGCGACAACGTAGGAACGATAACGTCGTGAATACTTACCCGGGCTCTTGGAGCTGAGTGTGGTTGAGTGCTCGTATTAGCCTGAGACTAATTCCATAGAAAGGCCTATTCGGGTAAAAGTTCGGGTAAAGTTAGTCAGGACTTCTATGCCGGCGGTATGTTTTGTCACGTGAACGGATGCAATTTTATTGCTGCAGCGCCGCTACAGCCTACAGCAACCCGAAGCCTCTGCAACCTCTTTCTTCATTTTCATCCGCGTGAATGGAAAAGTTCTCGGCATTTAGAGTAAGTAGTCTCAGCTTGATCTCATAGAAGCGGGGCAATGACTCTTCCTCTTGTAGGACCCTGGAACAGGCATCCAGGTCGGTTTATTATCCAACGAAACGGTTCTAGGCATACTTGACTTATGCTGTCCCCGCAGCCCTTCCTTTCTCCAGTGCCACCTTCCGAAACGGATGTTCTCGCGACGGCGTTTCTGCCTATTCGTCACCTCATAGGAACCCTGAGGACGTCACTCGTGCTCGTGCTCGCTCTGGTTTATCTCATCCTAGTCAGAGGTGTTTGTTTGATTCTTGTAAGTCGGGCGCTTTAACTCACATATTTCCGCTCATATGAGTAGACTCCTATTCCTTCAGTGTCGCGAACTGTCACGCGGCTATGCACGGCGCTGCTGGCGCGGCTCGCCCTCTGTTTGATTGGGTTTTGGTGGATCCCTGCTGAACTTGTTACTCGAAAACGAGGGTGAACGCGAATCCTTGTTTTATTTGTGCGCAAACCACTGACACTATGGCCGCAGGAAAGCTCCAATCAGCTCTTGGCGTCCGGCCGCCGGAGATCTCATTGTTTCCAATTGGGTCTCATGGGTTGAAATATTATGGCTTGCATATCGGTGGCTAACTGCTTGTACACTGACCCTTCGCACATACTGACGCCGGTTCCCAGATATGACCCAATATTTGTACTGCCCGTAAGCAATGCTGCAGTCATTCCCGTATCTTCCACCCCTGGAGACGCTTCGATATCCTATACCCCAGGTCGTAGGACAGGCACCGGGTCCGCTGCCATCTCGTCTTCCCAACGTGTCATGAGCACGCGTCGCCCTATCCTCGGGTTCAAGGTCGTCTCACTCCTTTCGATGATAAGATTAACCGGTCAGACACCCCAATCATCTTCTACTGAACTGCGCAGTATCGAGGAGATACGCCGTTCGTCCGATCGTCCCCTCGTCATTTTCCCTGAGTGTACAACCAGCAATGGCAGAGGGTTGCTTCGATTCGCAGCAATCTTCAAGGGAGTCGATGTCCCGCCTAAGGGATATAATATCTTCGTCATGTGTGTTCGGTAAAGGTCTCGTCCATTGGTGACAGACGTACGCTGAATGGTTACGGGCAGGTATGATCCCCCATCATCTTTGAAGCCAACACTGTCGTACTCTGTTCCATCGACATCCTTCACTCCACTTCGGCATCTCTACAACGTGGCAACTGCACTACCTCCGCAATCCATCTCTATACGCCTGCTCTCGCTATCAGACTCCCCTAGCTCGCAGTTGTTCATGGTCAGCGAAGTAGTGCCCAGCCCTGGCCCCGACGACGACGTGTTATCGGAAGCCTGTGCAGTTTTAATCGCGCAAATCGGCAAAATGAAGAGAGTTGGCCTCGGTTGGGAGGACAAAGCAGCATTCTTGGATTTCTATCGGGGCAGGGCAAAATAATAGTCAATAAATGTGTGCAATACAAACATTGATGTTCCCTCTGCTTAGATGTTTAACAATATATTTTAAGTAGCAATAACTCTTAACTCCCGGTCTAATCGTCAGAGAAAATCCATATCGTCCGCGAGTCCGTACGGATTACCATAGCCGAGTAAAAAACCACCGTTGTGGTAATCGTAAATATCGCTATAATCGTCCTCATCCTCGGACTCTTCATCTTCCGAATCACCATCATAAAGCTCAACTGTATCCCAATTTAGATCAGCCACAACCTCCTCCAGTAGTCGAGCATCGTCATTGGTTATGTTACGGCATTGCTTGATGACCAACTTTTGTATGCTGATGCCTTGGTTTGCACGGACAACGAGTGCGTCCCGTAAATCCCGTGGATCTACGCGCCTGAACCTCCATATCGCTGGCGCGTCAGCTTTGTCCAACGCAATATCACTGAGTGTGATTGTCGTTAGGGTGGGAGCGAAGACGACTGTGTCGGCCGGGGCTTGTGGTGCGTCCAAAGACAGAACTTCCACCAGGCCGCCAATGGAAGTACTTCTCAAGGACAGTTCCTGTAGTTCAGAGGCGCCCCTGAACCCATCCAGCCAGACTCGTTCGGGAAGTTCAAAAGGCCCATAGATGTGGACCTTCCGTAAGTTTGAGAGCGGGAGAGCGCCACAAACACTGGAGATGACCTCTGGGGTGCTGTCCCCGCCTTCCCATGAAAGTCCGAGTGAGAGCTGAGACCCATTATTCCACAAATCGGCATCCGGGATAGGCGTGGCGGATAAGTAGTCCGTTAAAGGAGGCTGCATCGACGAGCTGCATTGGATGAAAATGCTACTGCTCTCATTATGTGGGCCGCCACGAAGTGTCAGAGACCGGAAAGGTGCGCTACCAGAGGAAGATGAGAGACCATTGCTGTCGCCTCCCAAACGGGATATATAGGGAAACAGGCTGGAAAAGTCATGCCCGAGTGCAAAAGGGGCCTCACAGTTCAGGCTGAGAGATGCGTTGATGGGGATGGTGAGATGAGCCAGGAGATAAGCGCACTCCACAACAGTCCCCACCAGGCGAAGACTAGCAAGGACAGGAAGTATGACTGGAGAGTCCTGGGTAATGGTGGAAATGGAAGTAGTCGTCACTGGAAGAAGAGGGAGGGCATCATCAAAGGAGAGTGCCTTCAACGCTGGCGCGCGACGGAGCGCTGCAATGAGCTGCACCATGGTGGGACGAGCAGACGATGTGAGATGGCTGATGTCAAGATGAGTAAGGCCGTCAAGGATGCGCGAGGACCACACAAGATCGCATTTGAAAAGCTCCAGTTTCCGGAGATGCGGTGCCCGACCGCCAAACAGCGTCTCTGATAGAGAATAGTTGTCAATCCGCATGTGGGTGTGACGTGTGTTTTCCAGGGAGAGTGCTTTCAGAAGGGGCGCGGGAGTAGTAACCAAGGGCGCCAGGAGTTTCTCCATTGTCTCCTTTGACGAAACCAGTCGAAGTTCTTCCACTCGCCCAATATGGCCAAGTGCTTTCTCGACCCCACTGACGGCCTTGGGTGTCATGTATGTCAAGTCTGTATCAATAACCAATGCCGCCATCTTTGACCTTGCTAACATTTCTTCGCACCAGCGAGACCGTTGGGGCACGAGGAGACTCCAAAGGGTGGGATATGACAGGGCGACTCGGCGCCAGTGACGGCAAACATGAGTGACTTTGATCCACTGCAGAGGTTGAGGCATGTATAAGGAGTCCTGCAGTCTGCAGTACTCGGCATAGAGTCGGCTGGCATAATGCATGAACACTGCTGCGAGGAGCTCATCTGGCAGGGAGGATATTCTGGAGATTGCATTTCGGCGCGTCCGGAGTGCGCGCACGCGGTTACCGAGCACTTCGAGCTCGTTGTCAATCTTCAGCTGAGCTTGCGCAACGGTACTCGGAGCACTGGCCGCAGTGACATCCGCGCACAACGGGTCCGATATTGAGCACATCGTGGGCAGCTTGGAGACTCGAAAGCACCACTCTTACAAGGCAGTGTGTCTGCAATAAGGATGCGCTGTGACTGCGGTCATTCTCTTTTGGAGAGGGAATCACGTTTGTGATATAGACTCACTGGTGCTCTTCTCTTCGGACTTCGTTGCAGAGAGGAAAAGGCCAAGGAACTTGAACAAGCGTCTACAAGCGTGAATATTGGGGTATAGCTTCCGGCACATGGTCTGATCTGGTCTGATATGATCGACGTCGCGGTCCTGACAGGCGAAATGAAAATGTACCCGTGGCAGCTCCACCCAACGACTTGCATATCTATTTATCAAGCTGCAGGGATTGCATTGATATAGTACAAGGACACAGTATGTAAATGTATCGTCTAGACAAATACAACATGGTCGCTATTAGTATTACAGTCACATACAATACATGGAAAATGAAATGAGCCGGATGTTTGTGATGTGCGTGCATTGCTATCGTCGTCCTGCATACCCAGATTAGCTATATATCTGCCAGGTGGTGTGCGACTTACATTATGTTATGTGCTCATGGATGCTTCGTTAAACTTGAAATGTCCGTCCAAGATCCCCGATTCGCGCATGAATGACATCCACTGCTCATCCATGGCTGATTCTCCAGCCATCATCAGCCCGAAGTCCGCGGTGGGTATGATGTTTTCCATTGGTCCACCAGATTGCGGTTCAAACATATCAGGGCTAGAAAAGCCAGTCATAAAGGGTTCGCTAAATAGTGAATTGGATGGTGATTGTGCAAATGGGGAGGAAACAGTGGACGTTGGGTAGGACCTCTGGTCGACTTGCATGTTGGACTGGAAAGTGGGAGGCATCTGGAATCGGGAAAAGTCGGCGCTGGAGCCGTTTTGTAAAGATGCGGGGGCGGATGGCGGAGGGAGGGTTGAGAGATAATCCACCAAAGAAGGGTGAATTTCTGGTACAGGATCCGAGCTTGATGGCGAATGTCCTTCGTCAGATGTTGAGGGGGGCGAACTCGCAGGTGACCGAGGTGATTCGGTGGGCATCGGTGACGTTATGGTCTGCGTCTTCCGACGGCCTTTCTGCGACAAGATTTTGCTCACGAGAATCCGCGTCTGCCCGCCAAACAAGGCAAGCTCGTCTTCACCACCAATTTCTGGCAATAGAGCAGAGGGGCTAGTGACGAGCGAGGATACTGCGCCACTACGAAATGATGAGTATACATGATACGCTTTAGTCTTTAGTTTGCTCAAAATGGCCTTGGGAGTAACTTATAAGCCGAAGCTTGACTAATGTCATCGAGAAACGTACCATGCCATGTGCTGCCCGAGGGGACCGAGCGGAGCCTCGAGTAAATAAATCAAACGCAAGATCTAACTCAATCAGTGCAGCGGGAGCCATCGTGGACGATGGAGCTCTCGTCACTATTGTCCCGACAATTATCTGCAGAAAAAAGAGGGTCAGAAAAAATCGGTGTTGCTCAGTTAGTCACTGACGGCAGCCGAGAAAAGGTGGTTCCACATCGTCCACCAGCGCGAGAACAAATCGGGAAACTGCTGGAAGTTACAGACGGTGGTTTTGATGATGGCAGATGCGCAGCGATAGGCGGCCAAGAATGATGGTGCGTAAGGACTACGCAAGGGGTTTGTTGGAAAGTCGAGCATTGCTTGGGCAAAGAAACTGCGATGTATATAGAGCATTGCTGGAGAGTAGATTGAGTGCACTGCTTAATAGTTGAATGCCAGTAATGAGACTCAACTGGTTGTTCTGAACTGGAATAGCAGACGGCCACGCATGTAGACGGAAGGAGTGCTGAACTCGTCGTTTGCGCTGGAGCGATAAAGGTTTAAGGAAAGTGGTAGGACCTTCTCCCGAAGCTTTCGGTCGAGTTCAAGAATCGTCTCGTAGCTCGGGGGTGCGGCGGTCAATGTCGTTTCAAGGACATTCGCAAAAACGTCTTTCGTAAACGAATGCTTCCACCGCCAAACTAAGGGGTCCTATGATTAGCTCATCGTAGACATGAATAAGGTGGTGGGCGAGCTTACATCCCATTTCAATCTCCCCCTTATCATCCAGCCGGGTAGTTTCATCTTCTGGGAATTCGCAGTCAGTGTAAGACAATCGGATAGATGGTGGGCGGCCGAGAGCGAGGCTCTAGAACATCTTTGATCGCATCATGGAAATCCATGATAAGGTAGGCAAGTCACGTACGTGAAACAAGTCAGCTGAGAAGATTTCCCAGAACAAGGTCCGCCGTCTCTGAACGACCTTGGGACTCATGCCAAAGCGCGCAGGGTCGCGATCTAAAAAGGAGGGTAAATGGTCCACATATAACAGTATGGTAATGGCAACGCGTACGCAGTCCAATCTTGTGGAGGTGACAAGAAAATCAACATGAGCACTATGAGAGTAGTTTTAAAGGCACATACACTCTGACCGAGTTTACTTGCAAGAGATACGGCAGACCAAGCCGCATCAATCGTGTATCGCCTGCCACCATTGCTGTGGTAGTACCCCATCAAGGCTAGAGCTTGTACTGTCTGTGTGGTAGGCAGATCGAAGACAGAGCGAAGAGACAAGGCTAAACGACCCAAATGGAAGTAGTTCTCTGCTTCAGAATTATATGGAGGTAGTGTGAGGTCCATCAGAGCGCCTTGGGCAAAGACCAGGTAGAGCACGGATAACGTGTGAGGGGAGATTTCAGGTTTGATGTCCAAGTTATTGTCATTCTGAGATTTAGCGGCGGCATAAACCGGAGTCAAGATGTCGTCTATAAGCTCCTCCCGCCGTATAGGACGGAATATCCAGGCTGCTTGCTCCATGTACGTCTCGCACAGAGTGGTTGCTCGGGGATATGACGGTAATAGCCCGAACAATGATTCCAAAACTTCCTCGGTCTTCTCGTTATCGCCGAAACCGGTCAAACCAAACGGCAGGATAGCCGACAGTCGAGCTATGTCGGCCGAGACCTGTGGAAAGTCCTCTGGCTGCCACTCAGAACCTAATTCTGCACCAGCCTAGCATCAGGCAAAGAAAAGTAAGGATCATGTTTGTAATTAGTATGCCCAACTACACCCACCAAGAATAATGTCTGCAAGGCGGGATAAACGGTCAGAAATATGCGTCCATAACATGCAGATAAAGCCAACCTCAGAGCCTGCCGAGCGCCCAAAGTATTTGGATTCGCCGCCGTCACCAATTGTGAGGGTACCAAGAGCATCTATAGGAACAGAGACATTATCCTCACCAGGGGCGGGAGACTTAGGGGCTTCAGGCCCATATTTGATGGCAAGGAGGTCTTCAACTAAAAGAGGGTGGACTTCACTGGAGACTCCTGCTTGAAATATCGCTAAAGCATCCTCAAGCTGACGTATCCGTTGCCCCATCTCGGCGATTTTACGGTGCAGGTGCTCTGTGTCGGCCAAAACAAAGCTGCATGGGCATGATTAGTGCTGAACACAGGCGCATAAACAGCCGAGCCCCTCACCGCGTTCCCTGACCTGTAGACAGGCTCCCTAGCCGGTAGCATGTCAGAAGACTCGAGTTGGTAACAATTAATGTATGCTCACCATTGGGACAGATAGTAGGGCACCCTCTGCGCACACACGATCCGCATGGCAGTTTCTTGTCGCACTTGAGCTTCAATCTTGAGGGAGGAAGTCGTCAACTGTGTGCGGAACAAAGGGGGCGTTTGGATATGTTACCTTCTGCATTCTGCGCAAGAGATCTCGCCTCGAGCGCGTTTTAGTTCGATTTCTTCCTCTGTGGAGAATTTTCGAGATGCACGCCGGGACGCACTGGACGCATCAGATCTTGTAGCTTTGGAAGTATCAGCGGGCATTTCATAGCCTATCTTCACAGTTGGAAGATCAGGAAGAACACGGACACAGGATATCTTGAACCGGGACCGTTGTCCACAATTGTGGCTGCCGTGAAGCCTGCTGACTCACGTCAGTCACCGGCATCAGGATTCGGAAAGTAAATAAGCACGTGATCACGGTTCAGCACGCGACGTGTCTCCAGCAATAGTTTATCCTATCACCATCACTATAGACTCTCGCTTAACTCAATATATCATACATATCACACAACATGCACCACTTAGCAGGTCTTTTGGTTCTCATCTCTATACGCTTCGCTCTTCCGCAGGTGGAAGGAGCTATAATGAACGTCACAACGGCAATCGTTGACAAAACACTATATACCAGGCAGCACTCTCTTGAAAACACTTACAACTTCGAGCCTCGGGACGGGTGGCAGACTGTCAATGTCACAAATCTTCGCTACAAGTACAATCGAGCACCCGCCAAGCCCGGCGCGACAGCGGCAAAGAAGAAATTGCCAAAACAACCACCAGGCAGATTAGCGAAGAAGCCTTCAAGGCCTCATAAGAGCCAACCGAAGGGGGAACAACTAAACACACCAAAGAAAGGCATTGGCGCGGCGGTAAAAGGATTAGTACACACCGTCGCAGGCTTGGTGGGGCTTGGAATTCCTGAACCCGTTATTATTACATGGTTAGTCCGAATACCGTACCCATTAGTACCTGATCGTCCTCAACCTCTTCGCAACCATAGGTATACAGGTCACGACCTCGAGAACCCGAGCTGCTGGAGAAATGGCGGATGGGCACCAACCGTATGTTTCACATTGAAGCACTTTTCTGCACAAGTGTATAGTCAACATACCAACTTCCTTCTAGGACCAGTCAATGGTGGCAGCTCTGACCGCAGTCGGATGGAAGGAGAAACCAAAGTGCTTTGGGTTTCTCGAGCGTATGTTCCAATCGTCAATGCCCGCCCATTTTTTTGATTACTAAAAGCACCTGTGATGTTTGACTAGTCTGCAACAACGACAAGACATGTGTTTTCGTCCGAGTGGTCGATACCTGTGCGGGATGCGCCGAGGGTTCAAAACACGTTGACTTGACCAAGGAGGCGTTCACTCGACTGGGGACGCTGGACGAAGGCATATTGACCGTGCAAATGCGGCTGGCTTCGGAACCAACGGAATGGTGAGAACCGATGTCCTCTGAATTACTGGTCACTGCTGAGGAGTCGAATTCAGGGACGTCGCGCTATGGGGCCCACAGACAGTATGACTGGAGCATACAGTTTACCCAGGTTGCAGAGCAGTAGAATTAGACCAGATATTGACCCATCTGAATCTGTACTTTAGAGTCTCGCGGTGTAGGCTTACCACCCACATCCTATGCCTTGACAGTTACACGTTTCCTCTTTTTACCTTCTGCGATCTTAGCGCGAGCCTTCTCTTCATCGAAATCCTCCTCCTCGAAGAACTGTGCCGTCCTTTCAGCTTCGTTTCGTCGGCGTATATGCTGCAATGCAGCTAGGTTATACCCAATGGTATCTTTTTCCCTCCGGAGCGAGTTGCGTAAATGCACGCGCAAGGGTATCAACGCGGTGCGCATGATCCGGTTCGCTACTATTTGGTGATGGTGCGTCTTGAGCAGGAAGAATATGATTCGTGAAACTAGAGTTATGTTCCAGCCCTGTGTAAAGTCGTCAGCCCAGGAGTCGTACTCAACCCGGTGGACTAACCCGCTGCGCCCAGAGATCCAAGTACTTCATTAGCGACACAACCTTGCCGAATGGTAGAACCAGCAGCGCATCTTGTAGTGCGGTGCTTGGTACCTTCTCCACAACTCTCAAGACGTACGCTTCGGGATCCAGGTCATATGCAGCCAAGACAGCGTTCCGCGGGGGCGGCTGCAAGCCGGCAGCTTCAAGAGTCCCTAGACGAGCTTTCTGATCTTCGTATTCTTGGAATGTAGCACGCTCGCCATCGGCTAGGTCGATCGCCTCCATGATGCGTTCGCCTGCCATGAGAGTCTCAGATGTTTGTTTCGTTACAGCGGCGGCTTCAGCAGAGGCATCCCCATTGGCATTATCTCCCGCGCCAATAGGGGCATCTGAGCGATCGAGAGAGTCTGCCAGTCCAGCCTCGTAGATATTTTCTAGTTCGCGCTCGCGCTCTTCTTCGAGGAACAGCTGGAGAGAAGTTTAGCTCGCTTACTTCGACGGCAGAAAATCACTATTCTCACTGGCTCGTCAAGTTTCTCCCAAACCCGTATCGATTTATCATGAGAGCCTGTCACCACGAACTTGCCTTGCTGACTGACTGCCAAAGCCCAGACCTCACTGTGATGGCCATCGAGCTTCTGAATGTTTTCGAACTGGAGTAGATTAGGAGGGTTGATTATATACCTTGTATGCCATATACACAGTCGTGGGCATACCTTGTCACCGTCCCAGTACTTGAGCATCTTGTCTTTGCCTACTGTCCAGAAATAATGAGATTTTTTCTCGAAGAGCACCTGCATAACGCTTTCTTCATGTGCAAATATCGACTTGTGGCAGTCTCCGAAATCGAGTCCCCATATTTTGACATTCTTGTCTGCAGAGCAAGTAACAATAAGCTTCGAGTCGTCGGATATATCCATTGAGAGCACGGGTAACTGATAAATGAAACAGTAAGATGATGCTAAACCCGTACGACTTTAAGCGCGTTCAGGATATATACCTTGTGTCCGTATAGCGAAAGGAAGAATTTGAGAGAATCCTGATAGAATATTTTGACAGTCGAGTCCAGGAGTGATACGGCGAGCAGCTTCCCGTTAGGACTATATTTAACGGATAGCACGTCATCAGACATTTGAAGGGTCCGTGTGTGCGCCAAAGTCAGAGATTTTCTGGTCGGACCTTGCTAGCAAAAAGAACACCAGGTCGTATCTTTCCGCAGGCAGCCACAATGCGGGACTCACGTCTTCATCTGCGACTGCTTTATTTTCAAACTCCCAAAACTTGACTTCTTTGTCTGCGCTTCCACTCACAAGCGCCCGCTCATCAGCGCGGACGTGTAACGACCAGACGGTTGCTGAGTGTGCCTTTATCGTTTCGGAGAGAGACGAAGAAGCAAGATCATAAATTAGGATTTCTCCTGACTTGGTCCCGACGGCGATCTGCCCGTGACATCAGAAAATTTTCCACGATAGCCAGAGGAAACGCTTACGTGACGATCCCCGGGTAGAAATGTGCTGCAGATTGCGTAGCCGCAATCCATTGTACGGATGCATGCGGTAGTTTTCATGTTCCAAAGTTTGAGCGATCCTACGACATTGCGTGAGCTTAGGACATACGCCCACCGAATAACGATTACCATTCGATGCCGAAGCTAAGAGCTGGTCGTCAGAACTGAGACACAGCGTCCGTACATCCGTTCTGTGGCCGGGAAGATCGAGAGAAAAGGTGCGACTGGCTTCAGGGGTTTCATCCTTGGATTTTGTTGGCTGAGGTATGTGATAAACCTCCAGCGCGTTTGAGGCAAGTGCCACAAAGAGCTATAGATTCGAAAATAAACAAAAGGAGGGCATTTGATGTGTGGGCACCCACATGGACACCCCCTTTTGAACCAGTCTCCTTGAGTGCGAAATCGAATGACCGGACCTTACCACTGGTTCGCACAACCAGATAAGGCGTGAACAAATCTATCAGATTAATCTCTTCATCCATGTTCGCACTATCTTCTTCACCCTGATCGACAATCTTGTCCTTCCCTTTGCCGAGGTCTTTTTCTTTCTTTTCCTTCGCTCGCTTTTTGCGCCTGGCTTGCTTTTTCTTCACTTCTTCTTCGGTTCGGATGCGGAAGACCTCAACAGATCGGTCATGAGACTGGACTGCGACGTAAGGCTGGGAGGGGTGAAAAGAAATCTGGGAGACGCGGTGGCGCGAAGCTAGCGGAAGACTAGTAACAGGGTGGATCATCTTGCTGACCTGGAGACAAGCTTAGACTACACGCTCCCGGAGATGTATTAGATGCCGACCTCTCCGGACTCGGTTTCTTTCAGTCCCTGCGATAAAGCCTCATGATCGACTGACCAAGCCTTCAACTCGCCCTCGCTGCTACCAGTGAAAATCAGTTTTTGGTCGGTATCGATGTCCATGGTCCATATTTCGGACCGATGTGCAACGACTGTTTGTATGCAGTGCTGGGTAGTCAGGTCCCATAACTTAAGGAGGGTATCCTTTGACGTGGTTAGCAGAAGAAGAGAAGGTGAGCCAGTGGATGTGGAAGGGAGTTCAGAGGGTGAAATGAATCGAATGGCCGTGATTTGATCTCGGTGACCTCGCAGGCTAGTTGAATGTCAGAAAAGTCCACACTGTCTGGCAGCGTATTTACCGGTAGAGGCCCGCTTCAGCCACAATGTCCCAAACGATCAGGTCAGTGTCCTGCGACCCAGATGCTAGTCTTGTGCCGCGAGAGTCGAATTCCAGCGCAGTAACAGCTTTTTTATGACCATTGAAAGTTGCAATCACGGAGCCGGAGGCACTGTTCCATAATCGAATGGACCCGTCTGCATAACCGACCGCAAATACGTCGTCTTGTGGAGAGCGCAAAATGCATGTAACCTCAGCTCTGTGCCCAGTCTCGTGCCACATTGCGCGCTGGAAGACAAGGTGTCATTTGAGAGGATACAGGCATGAAACCATAGCCGCACCATCTGACCCTTTTTCATGTCCCATACCAGGACATCCTCCAGTGCGGGCACATAGGCTAGTTTGCCATCGTATATCGAGTTAGAAGAAGAGCTACAGATCAGCCCAAAAGCCTCCAAGTAGTATCAGTAAAACGGCGCCTTCTCAGCCTTATACGAGGCATACCTGTGTGGGCCCATGGCGCAGATAGCTCTGCACCATCGCGCAAGTAGTTTGGGGTGATCGAGTCGGTCAGTTCTCAAAAATGTTATGCGCCAAAAGATATGGGCCAAGAATGGTAGTTTCTTTCCACAGCACTTCACCGTGCTCCTAGCTTCAATTTGAATTAGGTGCTTGTCCTCGTGCTTAGTTCTAGCAAGTAGCTGCTCAGGCTCGCAGAATTACTCAGGTACGAACTATTTACGCAGGATGCCCACGAGGATGGCGGCTTTCTTTCGACGGCGCTTACGGTTCCTCGAAACCAGATATAACTCGAAGAGCGCCGCCGTCCCTTGCTTGTTCTCAGCTGTCAAGGCCTAGAAGAATGATGCTATACCCAACGAGCCCCGAGGCTGCCAAACGATTTCTTACCTTCGTAAATGCGTCTCCGACGCCATTCCACGCCGTTCACAACGCTGCAGTGCGTCTCGAGGCTGCTGGCTTCCGAAAGGTGATCGCCAATCATCCAATCAGGTCGGATAACCCACTGACTGCCTTTTGCCTGTCAGATTAGGGAAAAGGACGACTGGGAAACAGAATTGAAACCCCAGGGGAAGTACTACTTCACGCGGTGAGTAAGTTGGGGGTAATTCTAACCGATCTGCTGACAATCTTCAAGGAACCAGAGCTCTCTACTCGCATTCACTATCCCCAACAATTGGAAGCAAGGGGCTGGCCTGTCTATCGTGGCCACACATGTAGACAGCCCCAATCTCAAGGTGTGTTAGCAAGATCTGTGTCCAGCCTTGTGTTCTGATCGGACTTTGCTAGGTACGGCCGATCTCCAAACGATCGAAGGCCGGATATCTTCAAGTCGGTGTGGAGACATACGGTGGCGGCATATGGCACTCATGGCTCGACCGCGACCTGTCACTAGCAGGGAGAATTGTAGTTACACAGCAGGATGGCAGCTTCCACTCCAAACTCGTCAAGATCGACAGGCCTCTCCTGCGTATCCCCACACTTGCGATCCACTGTGAGTATCCAGTGCATATTATCAAATGACCACTACTGAGCGACGGCTGAAGTGGACAGAGATGTCAATGCCTCCTTCCAGTTCAACCAGGAGACTGAATTTGTTCCCGTCCTCGGGTTGATTGCTGGTCAGTTAAACTCACCTTCTGGGAATGAAGAGTCAGATAAGCTTCCAACGGTCAACACGACGGCTGCGAGCATCCAAGGCAACCATCACCCCGCTCTCCTATCGGTTCTTGCGGAGGAATTATCAGTTGCTCCGGAAGAGATCCACGATTTCGAATTGTGCGCGTAATGGTCTCGCACCAAACTTTTTCTAATTTGGCTTTTCCAGATCCCTCTATGATACCCAGCCCGCTGTTCTTGGAGGGGTCAACAACGAATTCATATTCAGTGCACGAATGGACAATTTAGTCTCCTCGTGAGTGATAGAACACTAGCACCGTTGGACTAGCACCCATTTACCTGGGTCGTAGCTTCTGTGCCGTGGAGGCCATTTCCGGCCATGTCCTTGCACCAGCATTTACCGCCCTCGAAGGAAATGTCAATTGCATCGCGCTCTTCAACCACGAAGAAATCGGCAGCGTCTCTACATCCGGAGCAGAGTCTTCCTTGATCCCATCCCTCCTTGAGAGGCTTTCTCCCACACCTGCGCTCTTATCGCAGTCCGTCGCTCGGTCGTTCTTGATTTCCGCCGACATGGGTCACGCCGTCCACCCCAATTACACCTCAAAACACGAGGAGAACCATAAGCCCAGTATGAATGGTGGTATCGTAATAAAGACAAACGCGAAACAGAGATATGCTAGTGACGCAATCGGAACTTTCCTCGTCAAGAAGCTCGTCGAACGCAAAGGAGGGAATGTTCAGGAGTATGAAGTCCGTAATGATATGTGGGTGGCAAAATTCGCCCTCATAATACTGGTATTAACTCAGCATCATTCAGGGCTTGCGGATCTACTGTTGGCCCAATGTTGTCGAAGCTGGGTCTCCGTACCATCGACGTGGGCAATGCCATGTTGTCTATGCATTCCATCCGCGAGACCGCCGGCTCTCATGACGTCCAGCATGCAATCGACCTTTTTAGTTCCTTCTTCGAAGGATTCCCCGAAGTTGACCGAGCGCTCACCGTAGATTGAGAAGAGCAGATGTGTAGCAAATTAAATGTGCAGAATATGCCAATGCATTCACCGACTTGTGATCTGAGAAGTGAATATCGGCACTGACAACGACGCTCGTGAGTTGGCCTGATATGCTGCGAAAACTGGGCTGTAATCGCGGAGAGCTGCAAGCCTCTGAAAGGCCACCCATGTCTAGAGATCATCGAGGGAAAACTAGTTACTTGGCGGCTATCGCTTTGCTCGTTTGTGTGTGGTCTCCTCAATAGAGGTACGCGGCCCCGGCCCAGATAAAATGCTCCGCTTCTTCGCGGTCCGCGAATAGTGAGCAAGCACCCACTCTCGCTCTGCTTCTGTCTGCTCGATGGTTCCTTGCCGTATTTCATACGCTGCGGAGGGCCATTGCTTGTGAGCAGGTAGTAAGCACAAATAAGGGTTGCATGCTCACGTTTCATCTCGAAGCGCGGTCCTACTTCTGCAAGCTGGACGTCTCGCGGGATTTTGACAAAAACATGATGTCTGTTCAAACACAGTCGGTTTGGTATTATAACCGGAATTGATGGAGCTCGTCCTCTCACCGGAATGAAATAAAGTCATCCTCGTTTGAGAACGTCATTACCCTCTTGCTATCTTCTTTCGGCACAGGGAAGAGGTATTTGAGTACGTCTCGTATCCGCATCCCGAGTTTTGACGTAAACTGCTCGAATATTAGATGGGGATATTGTTCAGAAACCGTTGACGATTTGTATGTGCCGATGTCGTGCCGTAGTGCGACGTTGTGCAACGTGAAATAGACAGTCGGCCCGTGAGGGAAATGCGAGACAATCATGGCATCTGGAGGTGCATGTGTGAGGTTACGCGGACATTACTCAGACATACTCGAGTCTACCTGGCACACCCCGGTGTTCATGCAAGATGATGAGGTCTGAGATATCATTTGCACGGCAGGCATCAGCGAGCTCCTTCACGACATAATTTCCTCGATTTATGCGGTGAGCGTTTGGAAATACTAGGCGCATTTCCTGCGATGTACTGGAGGCTCAATCGTGGACATGTCGATCGATGCGAGGAGAACGCACTTTTGAGAATTGTAGCAACTTCGAACTTGGATCTCTGGAGGTTGTTATAACAATTTTAGGGTCTTGTATTCCAGCTCGCGAGTATTCGTTGTCGATATGAGTTGATGGTTCTACCAGAGTTGCAAGACTGAGTGCTCAGTCGTCCATCCTAGCAAACCTGGCAAAGACGCACCTTCTTGGGCCTCATCAAATGCCAGATCTTTCCCAAGTGATTTAGCGTCCTTCCTTAACTCAGTCGGGAGAGATTTCCCAGAGGCCAACGCGTCCTTCAACTGTCTCTTCCGCTCATAAGTCTGTCTCTCTTGGGCTTCAAGAGATTTGGCATAGACATATTGTCTGCGCTCGCGGGCTTGTCGACGAAGCTAGAGAAAAATTATAAGCGCGTCGCACAATTATCCTTCAGAAAGAGAGCGCACCATTGTTAAGATCGACGGTGCAAAGATCTCCGAGGGGTGGTTCAATGCATAAGCTGAAACATCAGGAAACCGGGGAGGACCTGATATTTCCAGGCGGAGTTGAAAAGTGTTTATCGTGGGGCTGGGTGGTGGTCGGCCCTTATATTTAGTTATCATCCCCACTAAGGAGGGTGTTACGATGACAAATGTAGGCAATATGGCTAGAAGAGTGCAGATGCTTTGCCACCAAATATCATACTTGCATTCGAGGCTCTTCCGCTGCCATCTGCGGAGCGTAGTTGTGGGGTCCTTACCTGAACCTCCCATGGTGATAGTGCGCCTCTCAGTGATTAGCGGTGTGAATCAGATAGATACCCATGCTAACCTGGGTACCA
>MU266483.1:0-67002 GCA_021014945.1 Leucogyrophana mollusca | reverse complement strand
GCGTTATCGACTTGTTGGTCTTCGTCGAAATCGTTCATTTTGGGCTTCTTCTTCTCGGCCTCTTGGCGTTCGTTTTCAGCGAGGAGTTCCTGTTGGATGCGCTCTTGTTCTTCCTGTTCGCGTCGGGCTTGGTCTTCTTCAGCCGCAATGCGTGCGTCGTCTTCGCGTTGTTCCTGCCAACGAGCGATACGGTTGTCGTGGTCTGCACGCCATGCTTGAGCCAAATGTTCCGCCGCCTCTTCCTCCGTAGTTTGGTTTGCACCTATAATTAGCGTGCGTAGTCCTTGGAAAACGTCTGAAGAGAAATCCGGTTGCTCTTCGAGGGCTGGGTCTACGTGAATGCGTGGCATTTTAAAGTAGAAAACTTTGGTGGAGTGTTGATTAAATTGGGAGATTTAAGAAGAGAAATGAGGAAGGTGGGAGAGAAAAATTAGTGAATTTAAGAGAGAAAAGAATGAAGCAGAGCACGACGGAGAGGAGACGACGAACGACAGACGCGGTACGAGGTTAAGAGACTTGTGCCGCTTTTGCCGTTCGCGCGAAGACTATACTCTATTCCTACGCTCGTGCCTCGCTACGTAATAGAGCTTCAAACGTTGACACTTCCGGTGGGGAACACTTGGTACTGTACTGTGTGCAGTGGGGAAGAATGGCCAGATTTCATGATGGGGAGAAAAGAGCGCCTGTCTCAAAACACTTGAATTGCGGGAGACCTAGAAGCGTCCCCAAGAGAGTTGTGGACTACCCGAGGAAAGACATCGGGAAGGGGCGGTAAATGATGGACAAGGAGATCACTATCAACAGACGGATAATGAAGATAGAATCAAGTATGGACATCGAAAATCCACTACCCTACCTAGACAAACTCGTATTGCACAACGACTAGCACTATATCACGATCCGTATTTACAAGAGCGTCCAATCATAGACGCTTCAGAGCCTTCTTCCGCTTCTCCAACCCTGTGCCAGGTGCTGCTGAGCGCTTAACAGCTTTCGTGGCGGCAGCTGCAGCCGCAGCGCTTGTATTGGCCGGACCGGCAACGTTGGAATCCGCCGTGCCCAGCGGTGAAGGTGACGTCACACGATCCTTGCCGTCCTTACCGGAGAGTGAAGAAGAGGAAAGCGACGAGGGGAGTGTATTGGAAGCCGACTCCTGCAGTGGCTGTGAAGGTGGTGAGGGGGATGTGGATTTCCGAGGCGAAGACAGCGATGATGGCACAGGAAGCGTGATGGGTTGCGGCGGTAGTGATATCGCTGGAGAAGCGGCCGCTATTGACGTGCTTGCCTCCGAGGACGACGCAGGTATGTCAAATTCGGGCGGGCGCGTTCGTGGGGTAGCGTGGACACTCGTTATCAACTTTGCTCGAGAGCAATAGCTTTCGTAATCTTCCAGCAGAAGCTTGCCTGCCTCCTCGTCAAGTGCCGACTCGGGGTTAGGGTATATCAACAGGCATTTAACAGTCACTAGGATGTGGCCGATGCCGTAAGTTGATTTCCAGTCCTTTTTCAACGTGTTAACACAGATTTCGCCCGCACTGGATACGTTCGGGTGGAATATCTTCGTTGCAAACCAGCCTGAATCGTGACTCAGATACAAGGCGAAGTGAAAATGATTATGAGACTTACATTTAGGGGGGGCTGCGGGGAATTCTTCCGAGAACTTGAACCGAACCCTAAAGTAGCCCCCAGCGTACGGTGTCCCCTCTGTGGCGCGGGCGTTGTTTGAGTGCCTCGGCACGAAAAGCCACAGCTGGGAAAGTACGCACCAGGGCCCTCGATGATGCCAGTAACGTCCAACATATTGTCTTCGCTTGTCACCACGCGAATACCTTCTGGGGGACTGTTCCTCAGCTCGGTCAATTCGCGCATGAGACGGCGCATCGTGGCAGGAGTGAGAGACTTAGCGCAGAGTCATAGTCAGATACGCTCAGCGCCGCGGAGAATGACTGCGAAGTGCTATGAACGCGACATACCATGGTTTAAACTAGAACTTGAATGCTGTAAGGGTGAACTTGTGGCTGACGAGGAGTTGGTTGGAAAGAAGTGCAATTCAATCTCCGAAGCCGGAGAAAGCCACATGGGCTGACCCTAACCCCAGTTTGAGGCTACAGTCACTGAGTATTATCAGACCTGCGAGTCGAAGCGGAAAGCAAGAAGATGAATATGATAGGTATGTGATGGTACAGCATAAATCACATCGGCCGAGCCAACAGTGCGGTATAGCCCGCACGCCAGCGAAGGTGTATGATATCGGGTATACTCAATCCGTAAGTGCCGCCAGATAACTCTGCAACAGAGTGATCAGAGTGAGCGTAGTACTGGGCTGCAAGGAACTCCCTTACCTCCCTCTCTTCAAGAAATTCCAGGTAAGTTAGTGCAACAGCAATCCAAAAGCTCGTCTGAATTCCTAGCATGCGCTCTTCCGCGCGGTCTATCTCGAGCAAGCCTGTCACAGATCGCACAGTTAGGACCGGTGTTCGATCATGGAAAGTGAGAAGGGGGGACGGTGTTGGGGGTATGAGCTGGGATAGCCGGTGCCGAGTTTGAGACGGTGACCCCGTGCTCGTGGGCGTTGGATGCGTCGGAGCAAGGGGACACAGGGTAAATGAGGATGAATGCGATGGCTTGTGGTTCCTGAACGCGGAAAGCGCACGTGTGAAGAACGACACTTGTTCGCCAGGCTGAGCACCCGGGACATGAGGGGTTGAATGGGGTGCGAGCATAAAGTGCGTCACTTTGGTCGGCTGCGTTCGAGGGTTTTCCTTCTTCGCTGGAGGCGGTGATACGTCTATTTCATCAAGTTTGGCTTTGATACTCTGTGGAGATGGAGGCGTGATGGTAATTGGTGCTACGGGCGGTGTAGGTGGATACGAATGCACAGCAGTGGCATCTGTGAGCGTGCTGTCTGTTGATGTTTTGGCGCTCGTTGTTGGGGAATAAGACGAGGCAGAAGGTTGCACACTGGTACGACAAGCGAAAGAGAGTGCAGCATCTACATAATCCGGCGAAGCCCGTGATACAGGAAGGAACGAGATGGAAGTCCCTGGAGGAAACGATGGTGCCCGGATACGGATATACCAACCCCGCTTAGGTCGGTGAATAGTCCAGCAAATAGTCGACGTCTGGTTGTGCTGCGGGAGATGTCAGCATGCAATTTCAGCTATATGCAAACGCGGCTCCGAGTCCGCTCAACGTACAACGACATGTTCGATGATTTCGTCGTCCGACAGAAATCTCTCCTTGTATTTCAATGAGCTCACGCTTGTTGCGGCAGCGTCCCTGAAGAACGTACCTTGTACCATATAACCTTATCCGAGCCTTCCTCTAGTATATTTATTCGCAAGTCCGAGATCACATCCGAACTATAGGACCGACGTGTTCATCGACAGTTAAACGGGAGGAAAATCCGTGTGATGGCACCAACCTCTGTACTACATATCTTGCAAGGTTAGGATTATGGTTCGCGTAAGATACTTGCATTCTCGTGTTCCAGTGCGCTAGTGACGGTGCTGGGCTCGAAGGCGGGGAAGGGATAGAAAGTCAGGAAGGGTGAGATCTCAAGAAAACATCTAAGCCGTCGTAGGCGCGCCGGGTTGCACTGCGGCGGTACCTTTGTTGCGGCAGCCTGGAATCATGTGGCTGTGTACCTTTCCTTCTCCTGCCACTCATCGTCTCCGAGTCGGTCTTACAGCTGCTGCGTGTCGCTTTGGATGCCAACTGGGCCAGGTTTTGGATGGTTATGCGTGGCTCACTCCGTGGTCGACATAGCCGCACGGGCTGCACAAATTAAAGCCACCCAAGTTTTGCCCAGGACTTCCGCGGTAATTCTAAGGGAAAGAAGGCATGACCTACCGGGGCCAAAAAGCTGGCAGGCTGCAAGTCAAACGCCGGGTGACATTAGAGGCGACGAACCTCCTTTGATAGACGAGGATGCTGCATCAAGCTCTCCGGACGCTACATGGACGCCCCAAACCACTGACAACACCCCAGATGTGACGGTCGGCCTTCAGACGGACGCGTTTCTTCGTCCCGATAGCGCGTCTCTTCAAAGCTCAGTGGGGTTTTCTCCAGTATTAGAACTCTTGGAACGATCCGCTCCAATTTCTCCGACCGCCAATCTGCACCCGTATGAAGTAGGACTCGATTTAAGACCAACAGCACAACAAGGTGGTGCGAGAGACGATGTCTCGTCAACCGTAGAGGTACGATTATTTTGCAAATAGACACTCAGGGAAATAGTACCGGAGTGCATTGCCCTCGATGTCGGTTTAATCGACAGCAATGAAGATCTACTTTCTTGCATCACGTTTGTGGTTCGAGGAATTATCGTCTGGCTTACATATCATACTTGGAGGACGGTTTGTTAATGCTATCCTTCACCAGCCGGCTACTTTTTCACCGGAAGCAAAGCAGAGTTACGTTTTGGAACCCCCTCCTCGAAACCTCCAATCGTCCAAGGTGCCTTCTTCCCGAATAGGTCGCTTCTTTCATTACGGAGGTGTGTTTTGCTTTGTTATAGGCTATGCGCTTAAACCAGATGCGCCCCATCTTGCCAATCAGGTCTCGCAGCATCTCTGGGTTATGGAGCCGCCTCAGAAATCATTCGACGTTCCACAAGCTCGTCCGACACAGAAAGTTCACAGCCTTCGGTCATGATGACCGAAGGGAACATAAAGCGCCTTGTCTCCAAATTGTCGCAGATGCGAGGTGCAGCCCTTAAGCTGGGTCAATTCATGAGTATACAAGGTTCGTATCCTAGGATTGGCCCTCAGACGGTTTACTGACACTGGGGGGTGTAGACACCCACTTGTTGCCCCCTGAAGTGGACAAAATTTTCAGGCGAGTCCAAGACAGTGCTCATTATATGCCAGACTGGCAGATGGAGGTACAGCTGCTACCAGTTGTCACGACTTTGGACAATATCGTTCATCTTTCTTCCAGGAAGTCCTTACCGCTTCCTTTGGCTCGTCATGGGAGACCCATTTCACCTCGTTCTCACGCGTCCCGTTCGCTGCAGCCTCCATCGGCCAGGTCCATCATGCCGTCCTCGCAGCCTCATCGTCACCAACTGGGAAGGACGAAGGAGTCGCCGTAAAGATTCAATTTCCCAACATTGCCAATTCCATAGCGAGTGATCTGGGATACGTCAAGATGTTGCTAACTGCTGGCAGGTTGTTGCCCAAGGGTCTATTCTTGGACAGGACGATTCAGGTGAGTTTTGGGTCCTCTATCTATCAAGACTGCCTTACAAATTTCCTTCGGTAGGTCATGAAAGATGAACTTGCTGATGAGTGCGATTATTCGCGCGAAGCCTCGTTCTTGCGACGATATGGGTCACCTGAGTATCTTGGCCAGGACTCCAGATTCAAGGTACCTTGGGTTTGGGAAGGTAGCACTGACCGTGTCCTCGTCATGGAACATGTTGAGGGCGCCAGTGTTGGGGAAGCCGTCGTCGCGAGCCTAAGTCAAGAGGAGAGGAATGACGTCAGTACCTGCGTTCATATGTGTGGCAAATTCACACTGACAGTTGTCGAATACCTTGGGCAGATCGCTGCACGCATTGTCGAATTATGTCTCAGGGAGCTTTTCCAGTTCAGACTCATGCAGACGGATCCAAATTGGACCAATTTCCTGTGGAACTCAAAGGCGCGCCAAGTAAGCCGCTACAGGTCCTTTTGAAATGGCAGACAACCGATGGTCGTTGTTATAGGTGTCCCTTGTCGACTTCGGCGCTACGCGAGAATACTCTAAGGAGTTCATAGACAACTGGCTTCGCTTGCTTCAAGCTGCTGCCTCAGATGATAGGGCTGCCTGCGCCGAGTGGAGTCTTCGTGTGGGATACCTCACAGGGGAGGAGAATGATGTTCGTGTGACCAGCGCCTTTCAGTTGTTGTCACTGACACCCTTCAGGTCATGGTGAACGCGCATATCGACTCCATGGCCCTCCTCGCAACACCTTTCAAAGCGTCCACCTCGCAGCCTTTCGCTTTCGGGCCCGGTTCTCAGTGGGCGGATATCACCGCTCAAATACGTTCACGGATTCCTATCATGCTTCAGCATCGGTTGACTCCCCCTCCGCCCGAAACATATAGCCTGAATAGGTGCGTTTGCATTGACCGTATATGCCCACGATACTGATGGTTACCGACAGAAAATTGAGCGGGGCGTTTTTGCTAGCATCGAGGTTGCGTGCCGTTGTGGACACCAAGAAGCTGTGGGACACGGTTGTGGAGTCATATCGATTCGAGTAGGCTTTTTGCGGACAAAGTTATGATATTAATTGCGTATAGCATTACCCATACTCACCAATACTGACGAGAAATTCACCCCTCAAGTGTTTTGTGCCCCTCGAACACTCTTCACGCTGTCTTACCGCGCTCTGACAGGCTGAAGCCCCGTGACATAGCCCAACTAGTCGCGGAAGTAGTTCGTGAACGCCACTTCTGCTTGACAATAACACTTGAGTATCATTCTTCTCACTCGACCTGTTAGGTAAGTTCTAGTACCTGTCTTCTCTTTCCTGGATCATTTGCCATTCCAGGGCTATGCTCGTCAAAACACAGCATTTTGAACCTTCAATGATACGCTTCCTACAGCCAGCCTGACATCAAGGTTCGTGTTCGCTGATGTATATCCACTTGATCGCCATGGTAGTACCCCAGCCGAAATCAAATAGCAGCTGCAAGGTTCAGCCACAGCTCGGTCGTTATCATAGTCAACAAACTCGCTCCCTACAGGGGCAGACCTGTCCAAATGCGTGATGCCGCTTGCGATGTGGGATACACAGCATCGGCGTTGTCGATCATTATTCTTACCTAGAAGGGCTTCAGATCGGCACGCTCACCTTCAGTTCCTTACCCAGTCGTAATTCTGCCCTCGCCTTACCACCGCGTTTATGGTTCCACTGTGAAAAGGCATCCTCTTATGGTCCTGGTGGCGATACACGAGGGTTGATCAACTCGGGTACCCGAGCTCTCGGTAGTTAGGAGCTGATCGATCTCCCTTGTCTTCACATGAGGCCTCATGGAACTGGACGCTTCGGGGGCGTTTAACGCTCACAGTACGTTATCTGCTCTTGTGGACTTGGTCTGGTCCAGATCTGACATAATTACCTCATTGCAGCCCGTCAGCGGAAGGTTGCGAGTCAACAGTATAAATGACAGCCGAGTTCTATCAAAACCGGTTTCTGTCGCCTAACGCCTGTCACCTCACATTAGTTCGATGGCCCCTTCGCAGCCATTCATCCATCCATCTGAACATCCGCAAACTGAGTTTTCGCCTGAAGAGCTCTATGACCCAAGGAGTTTATACAGAGACGGATCTCAAGAGCCTAATTCCGGGAGTCTTGAGGCGGTCAAAATCTCTCAAAAAGATGATCTGCTTCTCCAACAAGGTGAGTTACACATTTATGTGTGAGTGTACTGTATCATTGGCTTAGTCCGAGCGACCCAGGTATTCGACACTTTAAGGGGGAGAAGTCGACTGTGAAACCTCATTCGCACTCTGTGCTACCGAATATATGCTACGCTTTACATCTGCTACTGATTGGCATTCATATATGTCTCCTCGGTTTATGGACGCGCCATATAGAACACCGTATCACAGTCCCTATTGGTGCTAAAAGCAACGTGGTGTCGGTTGGACTCACGGTTGTGCTTCAGACCTTCTTTACAGTGCATCTTAATTCTCAACACCTTCTGAAGCGCAGCTGACTCTGCGGTATTACAGCTTTACCAGGCTGGAATGGTTGCTACCACGCAGCAGCTTGCGCTACAGCGTAATCTCCTACGCCACCAAACCCTCACGGCGACTCACGATAACTCTGGCGCCTGGAGTGGACTTGGCGCAGCTCTCATTAGTCTCTGGAGGCAAATAAAAATTCCTGCCGCCGTCTGGGGCGTTCTATTCGTCACGCTCTACCTCGTATGCATCGCTGTCCTTCATGTAACGTCATCTTCAATCATGAATCTCGAAGTATTCAACGCATCATACCAAGCGACAAGCCAAACAACTCTCGGAATGCCCAACCTTACCAACATATTTCAGGCGACCAACGACTGGAGTAGCACGACGGCTGTGGCCTCCGTCGTCGGACAGCTTTCCGAACTGTCTACAATCGGCGTGTCGAATGCTACCGTCTTTGACACACTCTCGGATACTTCGGGCGTTGGGAACACCACTGTTAATGCCACGACTTTTGGGGTCGACTGCTTCGCGCTTCCTAATACGGTGGCAACTATGGACTCGGACAATTTAACTTTCACTGTAACCTCTACAGTCGGGGACAACCAGCTCATTTTCATGCAAGTTTATCCATACTGTAAGATTGCTACCATTAAAATATTATCCCAAACGACTACTTTTCAACTTCACCCACTTCTCGCAGTCCAAAACGTGCTGAGAGCCTTTCCAGCGGCCGGAACGGCCCCGACCCCTGTAGGTTTTGCCACTGATGCTCGGCCGTCATTCATTGACCATTGGGTGTAGAACCGGCAGGTGGTCTTCCTCGGGATTCCGCCAATCCCTGACTCTCAAGGAAATACGTTAGCGGGCTCTACTTTCCCCATCAATCGCCCGATCAGTACGTTTTATCAACACTGCGGGCGTGCTGTTCGACCTGACCTGGGCCCCACAGACCAAGCCGGAGCCAACGGTGTCGAGCTCAACGAAACTGTCCTGATGCAAGCGACGGCATGCTCTCTCTATCTCACGTCCCAAGTCGCTACCATCAATGCACAGACGAACGAGCTACTCGAGGTCGCGCCATCCGCGCCACAGGGCCTATCCCAATGGACGCAGTGGCAATGGCCTCCGGCTGATACGCCTGAAGATGATTCGATCGACTGGGTGGGCATCATTTCCCTTGCATCCATTCGATTCTAATCTTTGGGAAAGTTTTGGATGGCATTCGAGCAGTCTACCCAGTCCGCCACCTTCGACACCGTCGATAGTGACCCGTGTGGCGACAAATGCCTATTGACAATGCTTGAAACGTTGTAAACAATTTGTCTCAGATGCACTTGTATACTTACAGATTCCACAGGCGCTTGCTCAAGCTACTCGGATGGTATCCAAATCCCAACCCAGCAAACCAGAGCACTGTGTCCACCCCCCCTGTAACCCTCCTTGACCTAGAGACTGCCCTGGCCAACGTCGCTGCAGCAATGGTGTGGACAGGTATATTTGAAATCGATACTGCTAGGGTCTGAGCTGAGGCCTTTCTTCCTAGGGGCACGCGTCAACTCTTCTGTCCCGTTTTCTGGTGAACAATTTGAGGTCGCGACCGGAGAAGCAACGATCACGAAAGAGTTCTTAGAGTCACGTCTGAATGTATGGCTTCGTTCACGATCCAGTCTTTCTTTGACTGACTGAAGTTCTAGATCAATATTCTACCAGTTTGTCCCTCGCATATGTTTGGGGGTGCATGTCACTTAGTATCTTTATGAACGTAGGTCGCGGTCGGTCTTGGGGCGTCCATCATCTTGTTTGCTCTCGCGACCGTTCTCATTCATGACCCCAATCGTAACCTCGGTCACCTGGCGGTCGGTTCTGCCGGGATCCTCGAAATAATGTGGCTTTCTTCCCGTCATACTGAGGTGCGGGAGCGTATATCAGAGGTCACCGTCGCATCCGAACACAGTCTGCGTGCTGCTGGGCTCTTCGATGTTTCATTTGGCCGCGCCCCTCCCTCTGGCCACGACTCATGAATGCCAGACCTTGCGATCTTGTTTGAGTTGCATAGCCGTTGTTGACCGCTCACGTTTCTAGGACAAAAGAGCTTATGTAATGCCAACAATCGTAACCCCAAGGTTGGCAGATGTATCACGCTGTAGTTTCTCCGGCATTCCTTATCGTTGACTATATATGTTTTGGTTGGAATCTGATACATCCTAGCACGCTGAGTTATCATCAGAGCTGGACAATGATAGTGTGATTTCCACCACCGAGTGAAAGTGATGGCGGGATTGCGGAATTCGCGGGAGAGGTTTGAGGTTCGTTGTCTACCGTTATTGCGCCAGACTGAGGGAGCTGTACGATGCCCGAGGTTCCTTCGGGGACGCTGATATTCAATGTGAATGTTTGGCTGCCTGTCCTCCAGCTCACGAGGAATGATCCGAGAGGCGTCTCGAATCCACCTTCTGCCGATGATAGCCCACTCAGGTGAGGAGCTATAGACCACGTCTGACCTTGTGGAGAAGTCACCGTCAATCCGAGGACGTAGTATGTCACTGTATGTAAAGTATTCAGTATCAACTTAGTCGCAGTATGGGATAATCGCGCACATGCGGAGGTTGGCCCAGAGCTCCATCCGTGCGAGTGGCTGATATAGGAAGGGTCTGCAACATCTCAGCATAAACAGGGAGAAATGGGACAATTTACAGACGTACCGTAGTTGTAGCCGTCTTGTGAACGGTAGTACAACGATCCATTTGCGGTATAGCCCTCCAGCAGAGTTGACTGAACACTAAGATTTGTGGTCAGCATGTAACCCCACTCTCGCCTGAGAAGGTCCATTGCAGCTTCGTCGTTCCCAGACGCAAAATGAGCTTGTACCTGTTGGAACATGAGTCCCAGATAGATGGATGAGTTCTGTATGAGACATAACGCGCCTCGAATCCGCCAATGAAGGGGCTGATGGTATCAGGGAGCTCAGGAGCCAAGGCACCGAAGCTGTTCCAATTCTTCTGAAGACCCTGGCTCACGGTATTCGCTTGTTCCGGAGAAGTGGTTAGATTGAAAAGAATAGCGAAAGAGTTTGCGTCTTGGGGCGTCAGGGTCGTAGTCTCGTTGTCGCGATACATGCCAGCATATGGGAGCCAGAAAGCTTCGTTGTATTTCACTTTCAGTGCCGACGCATTGTATGACCAAGCAGACGCTAAAGTTGTGTTGCCCATGTAGGTTGCCAGGTCGATGCTGTTTGTCAAGAGCTTTCCGATGGTGAGTACCAACTCAACACAGGCAGACTACCCCTCACTTTATAGAGGATAGCGTTACCCTCAGCATTGTGCCCTCCTTGGCCAAAGCGTCCCCAGTCCCTCAAACCAGTGATGTTCATCAACCCAGTGCTGTCGACTTTGCTCTCCACATAAGCGACTGCTTTAGTGTAATTCGTCCAAACAGTCTGAAGCCAGTCCATGTCGCCAGAGTACAGATAATAGTTGTGTGTACCAATGAGAGTCCACATGAGGTAAGTATCGGATCCTTGTTGACTCAATGGAGGACCTGATGATCGTCGATGATCAACGCTACCCGCGAATCTTAATGTAGATCTCACCTGATTCGGGCAGGGCACCCGTGGTCGGGTTCTGGGCTGCGAACATCGTCGAAAGTGCATTTTTGGTCGGTAATAGGTCGTTTGTGGATACAAATTGAGTAGGAACAGCAATCCCCATGTCCCCTGTGATGAGATTTGAGTTTTTGAGAGACGGTGTGGTTGGGGCACTGAAGCATACCTGGCCATACCGCTCTGTAGTTGGCTTCAGTGATGATTTTGATCCAAAACATTAGACTGCTCACCGGTCTCGTTTAGCGCCGTCGACAATAATAGGCCCAGCAACCCCTAGAGTGGCGTTATTGGCCCACCCTGCGAAAATGTCTCATCAAAACCCTTATAGATGATGAGTGGGCCCAAATTACCGCTGGATACAAAAGGCACTTGTCTACCGGTGTTGACGGCCACTGTACCCGTTTGCACGGTATACGCCCCGGAATACCAAACTACGCAGAAACAGTCAAACTGATGCCTGATGGCTTTGGAAGGACTCACGTTTTGTTAGGAAGTTTTCGTCATCTGAGCCGGGGTCGTGGGCATAAAAATACCCCGTGTATTGAGACATGTCCTCGACGTGCGGCATGAAAGAGATGGCACAGGAGAGGTTAGATATCGTAACAGGATCGTCCGAGTTAGAAACCACGGATAAGTAACGGAAGCCTCCACGAAGTGCAAAAGCTGGTTGAGTCCAATAGCCCTCGGTAAGGGGGGCTGGGACGCTCAACACCCCATCATACGTGGTGGAAGCGTCCGGGTACGAAGAGTCGTCTGAAGCATATGGACGAATGAATACCGGGGACTCTGTGAATGACAGCGATATCGCTGAGGTGGAAGATACTGAGTCGAAGTTCATAGAAATCCATCCCCCAACCTGCGTGGATATTGTTAATTGTTAATTGCACGGCATAGGCAGTGTACAAATGTCTGACCTCCATTCCAAAATCAAGCGCAACCCAAGATCCATTCCCAGATAATGTAGCACCGCCAGCACTCGAGAGCAGGTTAAGAGGATTCTGGACCGAACCTTCCACCGTATGTATGGCTTTCGGGTAGATGGTCTTGGATTTGGGAGAAATATTGAATGCGTCCCAAGGTCCACTTGGAGCGAGGCCAAGTGCAGGGGAGTAGAAAGTGAAAACAGCAGTCAGTGCTGCAGTGAAGTAACGCATTGCGGAGATGCACCGGCTTCAGAGACAAGTAGCCATCATACATATACGCGTTTTGTGGAAAATACCTCCCTGGTCATGAGACGCGTCCCGTTCGATTACGACGCGGCCCGGTGGAGTCGTCGACTCCGGATGATGCTCAGCAGACAAGTCACCTAGCAGAGAGTCAATAATAATGTATACGAAGTCCCGAAGAGCGCACATTTGCAGCCCACTATACTAGTAGATGATCGATTGCGGGGATGTGCCGTCGTAAACTTCTGTGTACCTAGTGCCAATTGCATGATGCCATACCATTATTTCCCAGGAACTCGGGAAGGGCGAATGAACAAAGTTTGGAAATACCTCGCCTCCAGTGACCTCGCACGGCAATAGAGACTGTCGCTAGCAGTCGGGGGCCTGGGGCCGCTCGCCGTACTCCAGTCGTAAAGTGAACTTCAGGAAGTCGTGTGTACATACAGCGAAGTCCATGCAATGATGCGTGTGAATACAAGTCAGGAACCCATGCGACGAGAAAACGAAACCAATGAAAAGACCTCTACTAGTGTATATGATGTAAAAATATCAACCGTGTTTTAACAACAGAAAGTAAATGGCATACCAAAGTGGTTCTAGTATAGAGTGCCCGTGTCTAGAGCCCGCTACAATGTGACCCTCATACTTCGAGTAGATGCCCTTCGTGGTCCTCGATACGAAAGGCTCCCGATGCAAGATTGGCAAGCTCCTCTTTCAGATGTCCGATGCCGCTGTCTCGCAGGTCCTGTACCGCTCCTTCGTGAACGAAACGGACAACCTTGAGTTTGGAACCAGTGATTGTGTTGAGCGCCGCAAATAGATCAAGATAGTGAGGTGTAGGCGCTTTCAGCAGTTTTGAGTGCAGGCCGAGGTGGGAAACCGGGGGTAGAACGAGGTGCGGTTTTAGTTCCGCCCAGGAGCGGAGGAAGATGACGAGTTTGTCGAGTGACGTGCAACACTCGGCGAGCAGATCGAGTTCGTTTTGGAGAGAATCTCCTAAGAGACAATAATCAAGGTGGATGGTCGTGACGCTGGCGCAGGTGAGTTTTACGAAATTCTTCCATGCGTGAGTGTAGAAAGGCGGCGGAATGCAGTCGTATGTTAGCTCGCGAAGAGCAGGGAAACGGTTGGCATCTTTATCCTTCGGAAGATAGTCACGCAGGAACACGGACATAAGCATTACCGATTGAAGTTTGGGCATGACAGGCATATCCAGACGAACGACAGAGGATTTATCGCCCGAAGATGGAGAACAGATGGGGCACCGAAGAATCCGTAGGTTGGAAGCAGCCCCGAGCAGCGTCATGAGGTCCTCCCTGACAAAAAGGCATTAGCGCATCAAGACTAGCAGTGTGATCTTCCACTGACCTGCAAGGGCGAAGTATAGATTCTGAACAATCAAAAACGCGTAAGGAGGGCCCGCAGGTTTCGGCTAGAGATGTCACCACTGGGGTGGGCAACTGTCTAAGCCAACAATCGCGATACGGGAGCATGGGCATGGAGAGGGTGATGATGGTAAGATTGCAAAAATGACGGATGATTTCAGCAAGGAGCGCGTAGTCTGAGGCTTCGCAGCGATCATCCTGGATGATCACATCGAGTCTTCTCGTCCACCATCCCAGAGAACCCACAGAAGGCGGGTATGGGGCGACTTGAGCGGACCGCATTAGTGTGCCGTGCAAGGAGGAAAGAGTTTCGACTCGTGCGATGATGACGCTTTGATACAAAAACTCAATTGCCAAGTCATGCCAAGCCCGGCAGACTCGGACAAGACTTCGTTTGGTGACGAGCGATTTTTTCAGCAAATCGTGTTCTCTTTGCTTCGTGAGCGTATGTGGCAAATCAGATTGCGAGGGATCCCTGTAACTCAACAGCCCGGGGACGTTGGTCGCAAGCGCAAAGATCTTGAGCCAAAGCTCCGGAGGGAAACGTGGAAGAGGGCAAGCATTCTGGGGCTGAGCGAATGTCATTGTCGAATTGTTCGTGTTCGTGCAACAGAACTGGTGGTGTTGTCAGAGTCGATCGAGGCTTATCAGATTTGTCTGCATACCTCTGTGTGCAATTCTAG
The DNA here is from genome assembly GCA_021014945.1 of Leucogyrophana mollusca. Classification (NCBI taxonomy): domain Eukaryota; kingdom Fungi; phylum Basidiomycota; class Agaricomycetes; order Boletales; genus Leucogyrophana; species Leucogyrophana mollusca. The sequence continues at coordinate 52,481 of MU266483.1, read as the reverse complement.
AGTAAGTGGGAACTAAGTGAAGCTCAGTGAAGGATAAAGCCTAATCATTCATTGGGCTTCGAGAGTTATATATGGGCTGCCAGCCTGAGAGTTCCCAATCGAATCAAATATCTTGAGAACCGGATGTCAGGTATTTCGAGCTCGGCGGGCGTTGATTCGCTCGTGCTCGGAGGCTTCAAGCCATCAGATCGATAGGTCCATTTCAGGATATTTTGCCCACATTGATACGGAGATAGTCCAGATTTCAGCTTCCTTCGAGGTGGCTCCCACCATGTGGCAATGCTTGGGCTTCGCCATGCTAGTAACGCAGTGGTCGTTTGGGGTTGACCTTGGAGTAAGGGAGCAGCTTTTAAGCCAGTAACACGGGTAAGAATATAGCACAGTCTACTGAGTCCGTCAAGTCCGTTCCGCACGACTCGGATTAAGGAGGTCCCGTCCTTGCAGATTGTCGAAAAGCTGTATGGGGAAAATACTGGAAAATACTGTGAAAGTGCTGACGTGACACTCGTGGGATATTATGTACATTTGCGGACGCCGTATATGTTCCTGAGCGTTCCGCGGCCATGCCACCAACAGGACTCTAACTTAGCAACTTCTTGCGGGCAGCGTTTCTGCTATACGTCTTTGAACTTCTCGAAAGCGCTGAGTAAAGGTGTCTAAACCTATCAGATGTCAATTGAGCAGCTCCAACTGCAATTACTCCCGCGCCAATGAGCGACTCCTCATTTAATAATGTTCTCAAGTTGTTGACGGTTGGCCTCGTCTTCCATGTGGTCTTCATCGCGTCGGTCTTTGACTGCTACTTCACAAGTCCTGTCGTTCATGGAATGACGGAACATAACGTCGGGGCTGCCCAATCAAAGCGCCTCGTGCTGATTGTTGGTGCGAGCTTTGTGATGGTCTCTAATGCAATCTTTCACTCAACAAAATATTCCAGGTGACGGTTTACGTGCCGACCTTCTATACGCCTTAAACGCGTTTCCATCTGTAGAATCTTCGCCAGAAGTGGTTGCACCCTACCTGCGCTCGATCGCGGAAACACGGGGGGCATTTGGCGTATCACATACGCGGGTGCCGACCGAAAGTCGTCCTGGGCATGTTGCCATCATTGGTACGTGCACCCAGGAAATTAGTTGAGCAAATATGTGCCTAAGCCATTGATAGGGGGCATGTATGAGGATGTATCCGCGGTAACAAAGGTGAGAGGAGCGCATACCTGCTTCATAACGTCAGCTTATACCACTTCTGCAGGGATGGAAAACCAACCCAGTAGGATCATACACGGTGATATTGACCTGCCGCTGATACATTTTTGCAGGTGGATTTCGATTCGGTCTTCAACCGGTCCAGCCACACATTCTCTTTTGGTTCTCCAGATATTCTCCCCATGTTTTCCCGTGGGGCTACCCCAGGAAAAGTGAAGACCTGGAGTTACGATGAAGAAGCCGAGGACTTTACCAAAGGTTCAATTCCTTCTATCCCGTGTGTATGCGGTGCTAAGAGTGGCTTTCTCACTCCTCAGATGCCACGGCGTTGGACCTATGGGTGCTGGATCAACTTCATGATCTATTTCGGAACGCGTCTGCGAGTGACTCCCTGAAATCGGAGCTCCACGAGGATAAGGTGGTGTTTTTTCTGCATCTCCTCGGCTTGGACACAACTGGGCACTCCTACAGACCTCATTCAAAGGTGAGCCAAATTCGTTCTAACAACTTATCATCACCTTCATGTTTAGCATAGGAGTACATGAACAACATTCAAGTCGTCGACGACATCGTCCGCGAAACAGAGAAACTCATCTTTGATTTCTATCAGGATGAGGAAACTAGCTTCATCTTCACTGCAGATCATGGTATGTCGAAGATTGGAAACCATGGTGATGGCGGTAAGGTTCGCCTTTTGCTTAGATGTCAGACCAGGCGCTGACCACGTCTTCCACAGACCCCGACAACACACGCACGCCTCTCATTGCCTGGGGGCGCGGTATCCGCGGCCCTGTACCTGATTCCATACCATCGTCTCATGATAATTATTCTCGGCCCTGGAAACTCGGCCACCTCCTGCGCCGCGATGTAGAACAAGCGGATCTCGCCCCCTTAATGTCTTCGTTGATAGGCATTGATTGGCCGGTCAACTCAGTAGGCGTGCTGCCCGATGTTGATCCTACTCGCCCGGGATACTTGTCCCCCCGAGACGGGGATGAGACGCTGGCGCGCGCAGCATTGGTTAATGCTCAGGTGATTCTGGAACACTATCGTGTCAAGCATGGTGCGTTTTCAGTTCAATTATCCTACACTTATTGATCCTTTGCAGAGTTGAAGTCCGCCCATGCACTCTTCTACAAACCATATAAACCATTAGAAAGTCTCGATGGTGGGGCTCCACAGCGGATTGAATGGGTCGCAAAGGTAGAACGTCTACTTGGTGAAAAAGAATGGCATAAAGCCCGCCAAGAATCCGTTGATCTTATTAAGACCGCTTTACAAGGCCTGCGCTATCTGGAGACGTGAGTGTCGATCAACCGACAGAGCGCATCAACTTATAATAATTCTTAGATACGATCGACTATTAATTCGCGCCATCGTCATCGTATCCTACATTGGTTGGGCTGCATACGCATCTCTGTCCATCTTCTCCTCTGATGGCAACCCAAAATATCCGATCTCCCCTACCCGGCGTGCTGTCATCAATTATACTACCGTTGCAATAGTCCTAACATTCTGGGCTGCCTTTTCTATCCAGAAGTCGCCATGGACATTCTATCTCTACATAGCATTCCCTTGTTACTTTTGGCAGCAGTTCGCTCTCTGGGCTGCTCCGGCTTTGCGAAACTACCGCCAAACTGAGAAGGGAGCGACTTTGTCATATCAGAAGTTGCTCCTTCGTGGTGGCCTGGTCTTTGCAAGCTTACAATGTATGGTGGTAAGAAGCCGTCCTCTCATCTATTCTCGCCACCTGAGAACTATCTTCAGGTGGCCTATACTCTTCGCTATATATGGAGTCTCGGACTCGTCATTCTGGGTATAGCTTGGCCTTGCTACTCATGGCCGAGAAAAATACGCTCAGAAAATTGGAAATTGATGCTGTTGTGGGCTTCAAGCTGCCTGACCACGGCAATATTCCCTTTCCTTGCGGTCGATAAGCAGGAAAATCTACCGGCTATGTGAGTGGACTGCGCGTGATGTGATGGGGTGCTCACCCAGTTTCCCACTAGATTATTCGGTGGCTGCAGTATGGTCTTGGCCGGAACAGGCTACGCTTGGTGGGCGAGGAAAGCCGGTCCGCAGTCCTTCATTTGGATACAAGTAATGCGCGTCATCCCTGTGTTTTTAACTACTAGGCTGATCATGTCCAAAGTTGTTGCTCCTATGCAGTATCATGGCAATAACAGCGAGTTCCGTTGTAAATCTCCAGGCCAAAGTGGGGCTACCACTTTTGAACCAGGTTTCGGCATGGATCATCCTGGGTACGTCCTCCACTACTCATTTCTGTCCAGTTCTCATGCCAGATTACTTCTGTAGTTGTGGCCTCAGTGTATCCCTTCGTGTCGCAACTGCATCATTCCGACCCAACGTCAAAACTTGTGTCGCTGTTTCTTGCTTTTGGCGTGTGCTTCGTCGTTCTTTCCATCAGTGTAGAAGGCCTATTCTATCTAGCTTTCTCCTGGACACTTCTGCTGTGGATAGAAGTGGAATCCACACTCCGCGGAAATGTTCTCAGAGCACCATCAAAACAAAACCACACCAATACCTATCAATTTCAAGCGGACGACGTCAGGATAGCACTATTCTTCCTGTTCTTCGTGCAGATTGCCTTCTTTGGCACTGGAAAGTGAGGCAACCGTTTCCTCCTCTGTGAGCGAATTAACTCAATACACTCTTTCCAGTGTCGCCTCGATTTCGTATGCTTTCTCGCTTACATTATTATCTGTCGCTCACTACACGTCACAGGTCATTTTACCTGGAGCCCGTATATCGCCTTGTCCCCATATTCAACCCCTTTTTGATGGCGGCCCTTCTCGTGTGTGCTACCTATGCTCCTACTGGTCTCGTCTGATCTTTGCCTAGATTTTCAAGATCGTGGCTCCATATGTCATCTTAGCTGCGGCATTTGCGACTTTGAATGCGCGACTGCATCTGCCGCCATTTTCATTGTTTCTCGTTGCGCTAACTCTTACTGACGGTGAGTAGTTGAAACCACGCTTTCACACAGGCTAAACATCTACGCCAGGCATGACGATGACGTTTTTCTTGAATGTGACAGATACAGGTGGGCTTCCCCTCTCTTTGAGAATGTATTCTCTGACAGCATCGGTCGATGTAGGATCGTGGCTGGAAATTGGTCAATCGATCAGCTTTTTCATCATCACCTCTCTTTTACTTGTTTGGTCGGCCGGAATTTGTGCCGCGGGGGAATATCTTATGGCGGAGACCCTAATATCATTGAAAAGTACACACAGATTCAAGGAGCAGTAATAGATACCCTTAAAGAATCTTCAACAACCCGAGGATAAAACAAGGAAAGAAAGTAACATCAGATGTCACTACTTTTTGATGTGCCCCATGATGCTAGCAACCTCATCGGCTGTTTCGCGAGCTTCGAACAACCCTATTTCGTCGCGAGGTCTGGACCAAGCGTCCGGAATGCGCTCCTCTCCGAACCACTGTTCCAATGTGGATAGGGGTATGCGTCCGTTCTTTTCTTTTAGAATGAGCCAGCACAATGCTGCTTCACCCATCCCAACCTCCGAATGGATAACATCGAGGGGTCGAGACAGGCGCGCCTCGCGGGCAATGCGCACCTTGGCAAGATCTGCAAGGCTCAATCCCTTGTGTGCATCGGCTTGAGCCAGGAACGAATGCAGAAGTTTTGGATCAACGAGCGTCGGTGCTCTTTTGTGCCCAGGTTGTGTATTGGCGTGGACCATGGAGGCGTCGTGTTCGATTCTGTTATGCATCGCAAGTGCATCGAGATCCAAACACCAGGCGTGGCCGCAAAGCAGGACTCCTGTTATGGCGAGTAAGGCTGCCAGGGGATATGACAAATTGTAGACCAGGCGAAGAGCCTGAATCAGTCGCCATAACCCGATGTCCTTGCCATCATGGGGTCTGAGGTTGATGTAAACGAACGGTGACAAGGTGGAATCGCAGAGAACTCACAGATATCCATGATTGGCTAGGGCGTTGAGTGCTGGACACGGAGACCGCCTGTCACTTGGGGTGGCAGGAACAAATCTGTGTTCAGTTAAGCTCCGACTGGCAGTCAACATTGTAAGGAGACTGAGCTAGAAGGATGGCTCGACTTGACCCCTCAGTGGCGTCGAGGTTTATATACCAATAGCGGAGTCTTGAGGATGCGACTCATCCGCCGCTGAAACTCTCGGAAGATTCACGCCACTGCGTCAGAGAGGTGAAGAGCGCATAGGGAAACCTCGGGACGAATCACTCGATCAGGATTTAGAATCGATCGATCGATCGAAAGAAGCAGGTCGGCCCAGTTGTTTAATCATGTTTGGCGTGGCCCTCCGAATCTAACACAGGCAAACAAACTCCAATATTTGTCGTGGCTGGGTGCATCTGGCGGAAAGCAGCACGAAAATTGATTTTAGCAAGAGTTGTTGCTTGACTTGGAATGTGGTAAATTTTCGTCTAACTACAGGTATCCATAAGGGTAGCGATAGATGCGTGAGCGGTCTACTTGTGCTGCTCACAGCGTCATACGTCTCTAAGTTCTTCACTTCATATGTACGGAGGGCCAAGTGCTGTTCAAAGGCCGAACGTCATAAGCGAGTGATGCCAGCTGATTAGGAGAGGAACCCACCCTTCCTGAATACGCCGAGGGTGAACTCTACCACCAAGAGGAGAACACCACCGCCTGGCGCGAGACGCAATACCTTGGGTACGAATCCCTTGTATAGCGCAGCAGCGCCTTCTTCACGCATGACAGTCATCAAGCTAATTGATGCTCAGGCGCTGCGCTGAATGGTGGAAGAAGTGAGATCACGCACGCTGGGTACGTCCAGTTGTATTTAGGCGTTACTCCTGGGACCTTGCTTGCCCCTTGAATTCGAGACTTCACAACCTGTAGGTTTGTGAGCATTACAGATCATGTTAGCACAGGTTTACAACCCACGTCAAATCTATGACAGACCTCGTGAGTCAATACAACAGCTGATAGAAGTAATTTGGCTCACGGTGTGTTTATAAGCGTGCCGACGAAGCCACCAACGCTCCCGGAGACAAAGTTATTGAAGAGTTGTGCCTGCGGGGTCTGTAGTTGCACGATGTTAGGGCGAGACAAGTAACCGGCAGACATAACTCTGGTATTACCTCGGCTTTTGGCATGAGACTGCGAACCTGGTAGATACATCCGAAGTAACCTCCATTCCACCAAAAATGTCTGCAGGACCTCAGTGGAAGTTCCAACAACGCGATATAGAATGATGTGCTGACCTCCAGAAGGTGGCTTCCATGCCAGCGTACAATCCAAGGACACCTTCTCGTTTAATCACCTGCTTAACGACATCTATCGGGCCAGCAAATGTACTTGACTTATCCTGAAGCCTATTCGTTGGTGAGTTACGAGCATCGCAGGAGATAAAATCACCATACTTGATTTTGACAAGCTCAAAAGGAACAACAACAAAACTCTCTGTTGCACCAGCGCTGCAACCAGTGAGGATGGACAGTTCTTGTGTCATCTTCGACTCCCCCGAGATACTCAGGTACGTCTTTCCCCAAAAGTCATTTGCAGCGCTTTTTCATCGCATGAGTCGAGTTACTGCGCATGTAGGCGAAGGTGCGGCTCACAATTTCACCGCGCGCTTTGGTGCCTCCAGTAACAAGGGTGGGACCAAGCCTGGCAGCCAGTCAGCACAACTTTAGCGACCTGAGCAAGGAACGTTACCTCTGTATAACCTGCCGAAACTGGACGCAACTCAAATGTAAGACGGTGGATCGTGTGACTGCACTCAGGTCACGTCATACCCTTCTTCCCGAACAATTCCCTTGAGAGTTCCTACCATGCCATGCTTGGACTTTCCGGTCTCAAGCTGCATACGGGTTTTGACCTACAGGGAAACATCCGTGTTTTAATGTCACATTTGCGGATGCGTCGGATAGGTGGACTTACAACATCTATCAGTTCCAGAAGGATGAATAATCATCCGAAATCCCTCAAGACCATCCGAGAAATTAGTCTCACCGAGGGGGTAAAATGTGAGGATCTCAGAGACCCCCGCGATGGCCCCCGCCGCGAAGTTGGCGATGAAGGGTAGTGCTATTAATGTTCGCGCATCAGAAAATCTTCCCAGCGACACGGTTGCCAGACTCACGTTTCCGTTGGTCAGTGGACATGTTTCCTTGTCACGAAAGGTTTACAGGCAGAATACCGAAGTGCGGAAAAGACTCAGTGTGAGACGAGGAAAGGCAAAAGTCTGTCCTCAAAGCTGTCTCGGAACTAGCGCGGGCGGAGAGTTGTAAACGATCGGCGTTCCTCGGTTGGGAAGATGGGGCGTCACATGTTGTCGCATGCGTGACGCGATCGTAACGCGTCTGTGACACGATGTGACGGTCGAAACTGCCTGCAAACCAGCCTCATTGCTCCAATGCCAGTGCGGCCATGGTGTATATCGCATCCTGGCAGGAATATCAAGAAGCAGCAGAGGCCCTCTATGCAAAATCTCCAACTACGGTGCGTCCCACTGGAATCCATCATCGATCTTCCTTCATCGACTCTCTTTAGGCTCGGTACTGTGTAAAGTGGAAATCATCCGAAGGGAAGCTTGTGTTGAAGATCACCGATAACACGACAGTCTGTGTCCCTCTGTAGCTTTATCATCCCCCTGGAGCTTATCGATATGTCCTCAAATGCAGTGCCTCAAGTTCAAGACATACTCATCGATTTTTATGAATCGATTCGAGGCCTTGAACTTGTCTTTGATGCAGAAGATGCAGAATAGGCGCCCCGAGCCTCTACCTTCTCAAAAGGCAGCAGAGGATATTGTCACCACAAATCAAACCGTGACTGGATCTTCCGCCACGCCTCAGCCGGCGGGTCCGGCGGCGGGAGGGGTCAAAAAGAAAAAGCCGAAGAAAAAGAAGTAGCGCTCGTACCTTTGTCGACCCGGATTGCTCCCATTGGTATGTTCAGGCTATATGATACATTGATGCGAGCTGATGAGCAAATATGCGTCGGAAGACACCTGTTGACCAAGGCGAGGATGACAGGAATTTCATGGCACCCACTTTTTCTATGTAGTATCAGATTGCACAGCTAAGATCCAGCGCCCACCTTCAGAGCGCCCATTGCAGAGACAGGTTTGAGGGCGAATATAACCTCAGACATGTGCTTTGGTATTGATGAATGCCATCGTTGCTTATGATTTCATAGTTCCCGGGCGGCTTCGAAGCGCTCGAAAGTGAGATCATTTCCTGCATTACACCTATTCTACTGTAATGGAGCAAAAAGGTTCCCGGCTTGTTTCGACTGTCTATAGATGGCATGGTTGGTACTGTGTACCCAGAGTCTGGGGCTGCGGAACGCATGGAAGCAAGAGGCAAAGCGATGCATAACATGGAAGCGGTGATCTGATAGGTATGCATTCAGGTTGTGATAAGAAAGCGAGCGCCCTCGGTTCACGTTATGGAAAACTAGTGACACGAAATGCAAGACGCGCGAATGTTCCGTGCCACCGCCCCCTCTGTTGGAAGATGTGAAACTCAGTGAGGTGTCAGATTATTGTATGACGTGAATCAGTGAGCACAACCGGCGCTGGTATAACATCCAAACCGGGTGGAGTCGCCGGAGCAGCGCTTTCCTCGCTATTTTCGGACGGAGGTGGGGTCGGGGGTGGTTGGTCAGCGTGGCCATATGCATACTCATGACGCCAGTGTGGGTGAGGCGATGAAGGGAGTGGTGACAGTCGCCGAAGGTCGTAGGGGTGGTATAGAGGCGGAGGAAGAATTGTTCCGGGAAAATATCGAGGAATGAAGTGCAAAGGACCATGCATCGGCTCGGCTATCCCTGTTGCATTGGCAAATGAAGAGAGTTGTTGCTCCCTGTCAGTGCGATTACGTCTCCTGGCAAGTTTTCTCTGTCGGTAAATGTTGAATGCGAGACAGCTACCAATGAGGAGGAGAACGCCAACAATGCACCCAACCACGATCCCAAATGTCATGTCATCTCTACGACTTGACGATGCGTTACTATTGGTAGGAAAAGAGAACCCAGTATCAGCATAAGGGACGGATCAGCGCAGAAAAAATAGGATTAGTGGAAACGGCCGCCCTTGACACAAAAACAGGGCGGCGTGAGCGGTTCGTCGTCCGCTGTCGGGTATGTATTCAACGCTAAAGGGGATTTTATCCGACAAAGCAGCAGAAATTGAAACGTACTTAACACTGTCAGATCTTGGCACTATGTATGGCGCGGGGTTTGATGACGCAGAGTCGTTGACGGTGACGCCATCCCCTCGCGTGTATACGCCGAAGTCGATCGTGAAGATGAAGCCGGAACCAACGCGGACCCGCAGAGAATATGCAATCACAGGGAGGCCACTTTGCGAAAAGATGTGACAGTGGCAAATGGGACCGCGAGTGGACAAAGCACCAATCCGAGTAAAGAATCCAGGGTGCTCTCCCTCTAATGCATAGCTCACGTTCACGAAGCATGCGCTACCCAGCGGGAGGATGGAGTACAGGTGGCCCGCACTACCTAGATGACAACAGCTCAGACAAAAGCCAGCCGCTGGATAATTGTGCGAGATCTTGAATACTGTTCTGTGGAGACCGTCGGTTAGCTCGCACACTACTCCAGGAGCTCTTTAACACCGACCGCATGCTTGTAAGGTCGCCAACCGCGAAACAACGAGCGCTAGGTCAGCGCAAGAAGGAAGCTGGGGGGGTCAAATTACCTGCGGGAGATGAATCTTAGGAATCCAGAGGGAGCAATATGGCAATGACCAAATGGTCCATATCCCTAGAGTCCGGCAGCTTTACTATAAACGCAGAAGCCTCGGACGAAACACGAGCTCCAGACCACTCGTGAGTCCAAGCAAATGGAAAGTTTCGTAGGGCGGGGTTACTTCGTCTGATTGATATCTGCAAGCTCCACGCACATCTCATGATGAAGAAGATCGCAAAGCGCAACAAATCTCGGTCGCCAGAGTTTGAGGGCCGAGGACAAATTTCCTACCAGAACCAGAGTCACCCGACGGCCATCAGTGGATCCGAGTGAGGTCAGTCGTAACATGATAAAGGCACCTTTCCACATCCTCCGGAGATCGCAATGGGTAATTATAGCGGTTCGAATGCTTTATGTGCAGCGAGGCCCAGAGAATCAAGGCTGAGCAAGGCTGAGCGTCATGGATGAGCCTCTTTGGATTTGGGGTCCTATCGTACCTGGGCCGGCACACTGTCGGCACTGCCACCGCTCGAGCTTGCTGCTGTGCACTCTCGTACGTCTGCTAGACTCAGTAGACTGGTCCGACCGAAGGAGACCGAAAGGCTCAGAACTCTCAGGAGAGCTCCATTGATCTGTTCACTTAGCTCCCAAATAACCAACTGCACGTAGGCTCATGCACAATTAAACGACAGCTGCTGCCAGTTCTGTTCTGTTCTTGTTGTAAGTAGCAAATCAGCAGGGTGGCTGAGATATCGGATCCTGACTTGGACGTTTATTTCTTCTTCGTTCTTCTTGCCTATTCGTACTTGTCGGCCAGAAACTCGACGGCCTATCTTTAGTACGGGTAGTCACCCCACCAAGTCGTGTAACCCGAGCCTTAGAGGTGAGGCCTTTGCCCTTTCGCTTTGGGTAACGACGAGCTCCCACTTCAGTGGTCCTTGGCTCTATCCAGATAACGGCTTATCTTCGGTATTTGGCAAGCCTTCCATGGCTCTTCAACGGTATACCGCAGCTGTGGATGGCACTATACCCATTCCTGCGCTTCTCTATGGCGATGAAGAGCTGCTCGCATCGCAAGACAATGTTGGAATATATGACGGGTGCGCATCGTTCCAGAGTATCCCAAGAGGTCGCTGATATATATCTACCTGAATGTCGACTTCTGCGACCTGCATTACAGTCTACAGAAAGCCCCGAATCATCAAACCGGCACTGTTCACGTCTCCACGCACAGGCTCTTTTTTATTCACGCTCAAAACGCTTCATCTTGTTCCTTTGCCATGGATCTTCTACATGTTATCCGGACAGCACATTATGCGGGTCTGTTTAAGTCCTCCCCAAAAGTAACACTCTTCCTTGATGCAAGTACTTCCCCCGATCCCGCTGCTGGCGCGCAGATCGAGTCGGACGATGTTTTTGAGAGCTGGGAGTGTGAGGTCTGTAGTCATCGTAATCCTCCAGGACTCAGCCCCGCTGCTGCACGTATCTGTGCATTGTGTGGTGTTCCCCGGAGTGCTGTACCTTCGTCGCGAACTCACCAAATCTCTTCCTCTCTGCCCTCCTCGACGACCTCGTTGTCACCCTCAGTTGGATCCTCTTTGAAGCTTTCTTCGAGTAACGATCCGTCCAGCGGCGTGGCTTGTCCAGCCTGCACGTTTCTAAATTACCACTCTTTACGACTATGCGAGATATGTTCGACACCCTTGCCGCAGGTCTCGCGCATTCCTGTTATCAGCATGAAGTCCGCGCCGTCTTCGCGTTCCGTGTCACCACCCCCTGACGACGGAGACCCTGCCAAGCATATAATAAAGCTCAGCTTCCGCAAGGGTGGGGACAAAGTCTTCTACAGTGTGCTCAGGCGTGCTCTGAAGGCACAGGCATGGGAGGCATGGCGTTTAATCCTCCGGGATAACATGATGTTGATCATAATATGCGCCGACAGGGAAAACGGATTGGTCAAGGCCAGAGGAGCGGTTCGTCGAGTCTTGCTGTGCCGTCCCCAGACCGAGGATCTTCACCAATCTCGCGACCCTCCGGCATTGGTGAGCAGATTTGTCTTAGTAGGACACGGCATCTTGTTGACAGGTGCGACAGATAGCATCCTGCGTAATGTGGAGGCTTCAGCCCAAAATACACGGACGGATCTCACAGATGCTCTGAAAGACCTTGAAGCACTCATGGTCAAGGCCAAAGGCCTGGTTCAGCTTGCGGGGGAGCTCAATGAAAAACTAACTGCGTCCTCCACCACCACCCCGGCCCCCGCCGCAGGGTCCATGGCTGTCGCTTCCCCGTTCGGCTCCACTTCGACGATCGTCGTCTCTTCGCCCACATCACCGATGTTCTCGACGACGACCCTGGTTCCCTCGACAGAACCGGAAGAAGCAAAATTTATTCGATCGTCTTTGTCCCAGCTTGGTTTGCAAATGTCAAATGCCCCAGTGACTTTGGACATGATCCGGGATGAGAGGCGGTGGATAGAAGAGCTTGCGCGTGAACTTGCGAGAATCCTTCAAGGTTCGGCAGACAGCTACTCCCATCAGAAATCCGTAGGCATAATGAAAGAACGAGGGATAGTAGGCCTCGATGAGGTATGGGGCGGGTGGAATCGCGCAAGGGGTATCGGTAAGCCAGGTTGCGAAAAATATCATATTGTCGGTCGCTAAAAATGCGCTCCGATGATTCCAGCGTTAATTCCACCATCGACATTCCTACAGATTCTCCCGCTTCTCCCCTCGTATACCTCTCCGCCAATTCGCAGTCGGGTCTTCAAGTCCGGTTTGTCAGTGCTGCACACGCCACCGTATACCCACGCTGCCTTTGCATCCCGTTTGGCTGGTTGTCTCTTGATGTCTGGTTCCCAGACCACTTCTCAGGTCGCGCAAGAGGAAAACATCACCATCAGTCTCGCTGGTGAGATGATTGAGGCTGTTGAGGCTGATGGGGAAATATGTCGGGACGACAGCGCTGCGGCGATCAAGGGAGGAGGTAGTGGTAGTGGCACTGAAATTAGATGGTGGAACAACGTGTTCCGCGAGTACGTGTGGGACGGTCAGATATGATAGAACCTCCGCTGTTCAGGTACGCTGGCTCATGATCTATCCCAAGGTGGCAGAACTATTGGCTATGAGAAAGGCCGTTGATTGTTGCGCGTGTCTTTGGCTATGATTCTTTGTTCTGAGGTTCGGAGTGTCAAGATGTTGTTGTGTATGTAGATATCATGATGATACTATGAAGAACTAGCACATGATGTCCAGAAGCATTGGCAGTGAGCGCTGATGGTGTGAACTTGGGCCCACAAAGGCTAAGTATGGTTCTCTGGGACAGTATTCAATTTGGCAATGCACCTGGAAATTCAATGTCTCACTTCAACCTTCATGCTCCAGCATCTTCAGCCAGACCTTACAACGATGCTTCACTAGCTCAATTTTGACTCCCACATTTTGTCCCCAGTGCAAATCTTACCTGTTTAGGGTGGCGTTGTTTGGCGGCGGCCCCCAAAACAAACAAACGACGAGTTGCCATTTTGTGGTGATTCAAACAGTGCTTGGTTTGCCTCCGGGCATAAAACAGTCCCTAGCATAACTTTCCAAAGTGCAGCGTCGCAAACCTCTACACTGCATTAAGATTTCAAAGTTCAAACCCCACAGCAGCTCCGTTTATACTCTCCGACCTCCGCCGATTCTTCTCTTTGGATCGCTCCATGGTCCCGTGCTCAATGTTCAAGCACACCAGTCAAGCGACTGCGCCGTGAGGCCTAGCCTACAAGGCTGAGAAGAAATGGAACGTGAGCTGGAAGCTCGACATTGCGATACCAACTGTGGGTCCACTTGCGGACCGAATGAACTCAAATGAGCGCGCCGGCGACAACGGTGATCCGGTCGCGGATCGCCTTGGAACTGAATTGTTCTAGTACTCCCGTTGTCTTCTGCTTTGTCACTATCATCTCAACCTCAACGTCAGTGGTAGTCCCAGGATTGGCGTGCTCCCATTGAGACCCGAGCCCACAATGACATAGTTGCTATCGCTAGTACCATCATTTGAGTCATTCCATTCCGACCGGACGACCATGCATAAAAGCCGGGTACCCTTCGGGGTCAGCGATAAGTCGATTATTGTCTTTCCATGAATGTGACGCCTTCATTCCAACTTCTCTTGGATCCCCGTGAGACACCTGGTCCGTTGCCCACGAAAGTTACCGAGACATTCGGCACAGAATGGGTGATCGGAGGGTAACCTGACATCATCCCAGCAATGTACAGCAAAGCTAATTTCGCCCCTCCCTGCCTGCAAGGGCCATGCCGCGTGACTCAACACCGCGGACATGATCTTCAATGGGATGTCGATCAGATCATATCAGCAGACCCACCTATCAGAGCTTATCCTCTGCTCTGCATGAGGCGCCCTAGACGGCCCCATCGCCCTCTTCCTGCCGTGCAAAAGACCCCAGGAAGCTACCCCATAGCAGATACCGGTCATCCAACCACCACCCGGCCAATTAGCTGTGTGGTGAAACGCTCCTTGGACGAATACAACTCTAGGGTGGAGAGTCGGTTTGTCTTCTCGCGCCGAGTCGTTGCGCTCCTATGTCGGTTGATCGTCTCTAACGTCAGGCACGACCCATTTACTTTTGCTCACGGGAACTTAGTATTTTTATGTTTGCCATTCACACTATCGGCCTCTCAACAGTTTTTTGCGAGAGCAACTCGTTGGTACGTCCAGGGGTTTTTGCAAGAATTTCTAAATATACTTACCGGTGATATGTGGTCATGTTCTTCCTATGCATTGTGGGCGCGTGATCGTAAAGAAGCTCCCCCCCAGAATGTTGCGGGAAGTATTCGCGACTGTTCTACCTTATTCCTGATATCCATGTGTGAACCCGTTCCTCCAGTTTGGCTCCCGAGGCGCGACCCTGTCGAATCGAAGACAAAATATGACGGTGATGTTGTCGGATGACCATTAGTTGTAGTGCCACTGTGAATCGTTGATGCCCGAACGACAGTTCTACATAACAACTACGAGGAACCACCTCCCAACTTGATCGCAACTGCCGCCCAAGACAAAAACGGAAACGCGGATATGGTTCTATCGGATTGTCCTATCATACAAGGGTGGGCTGGGTCTTGAATGCGTTCCAATCTGCTTGGTCGGTATTCTAACATTTCGACGAAGGCTGATATGATAACCAGGAAGTGATAATGTTTCGAGAGTGCCATGTGCTGGAGGATGATCATCCTCTCCGAGTCCCGACTTGATATCCGCGGTGCCTGTCCTCTTTACACAAATAGCCGGTCCATAGCATTGGGCGAGGTTCTCCGGACAGATGCGCCTGAGACATCGTATCTGTTAGAAGATCGGCTATCTTAGTCTAATGTTCTGCTTGTGTAGATGTCCTCGCCAATCCAGTCTCCAGGAAACATCTCATTATGGCGAAGACACGTGCATAAGTCACACACCTCTCGAGAGGGCACCTCACTTGAGTGACGAGTCGTGCCTGGCCGACCGTGTGTAACCAACGAGAGATCGAGGGATTTCAAGAGATTTCAAGGACAGAACTCACTTGATTTAAATCAATCCTAACGATTTAAGGTACAGCGACCTCTATGCCATATTACCTGATCATGATCGCGATTTCATTCCGGTTCCCTGACCGGGTTCGACCAAAACCAAATAGGCTGACAAACGTGGTTTCAATTTGGCAGTGTACCACGATCATTTCGCGACCCTAAGTCTGTTGCTTGACGTCCAGATGTTGGGATCACCTGTGCCAAAAGTGACAGAGGAAGGAGCGGGGTACGGCTGCCTAAGCCTCACGACGTCCTCACAAAATTCATGGTGTATCAGAGTAAGATATCGAGTGAGCGACAGTGGCTGATCATGATATCGATGATCATTGGCGCGTGAGGTGCGCATTGGGAGAGCTAATCAAAAGCACGACATGTTCGGGTACTTACGAGAGGGTGTGAGTGCTCCCGCGCCATGGTTGTTCCCCATCTCCAGGATCAAGTTGGTCACGGACGGCACAGCCCGGTTGGCTCAAGACGCATAACCGAAGAAATGTGCAAACCGGGGGTTCAAATCCAGCGACTATCGGTTGCAAATGGTGTACGAGTGAAACTCCTGCCGGGATGTGGCGCAAGCTACGATCAGTGGTTGACTTTACGGTGCCTTTGACGGGGAGATAAGCTGAAGTCAGCGGATGGATTTCAAGGGTTTCTCTCATTCCTAGGGACCTTCCTATTACGGGATCCGTATTCACAGGCTTTGCAGCCGTTCGGCATCTATACCATGAGCGCCCATAACTCCATCCGTCTCCGTGGCGGCCATGCACGGATCGCACTCAGTTCGCCCACTTCTGATTGCCCCATCTCCTTCATAATTTCGTCCATCATCTTGATGCCTACCAGGTACTTATAATTCTACCGGCGGGGACACAAAAACAGATATCGTCAAAGCCCATATAACAGTACGACGCCTATATCAACTAATCGGACTTTGTCCCCGCTCTTTCGCCTGACCCCCAGGTTGTCTGGTCTCTGCATTACCAGTAAACAATCCTTATTCATTCCTGACTCCTCGCGTGCCCTACTGGATATTGTGGTTTGTGAACATTGACTGGTGGTGGAATACCTGCTCACCTTCAGGCGTTCCCCTCATGACATCTAGGTTACCACTCTACATTTATTGGACGCCAATAAAATAATATCATGGACGCTCAGCTTTATCTGCCAGCCTCCGGCTCCGACGAAACCTTCTCGTCATTTTCTGCATCAACTTCGGGATTATCCTCCACGTCACTTACACACACCCAACTATTGTATCCCTCTTCACCAACGTTTAATTACTCCGATTATCAGCGACATCAAGAGGCGTTAGATGTCGGTCGATCCGACTCTATGTCCCTCTCAATTGAACCATCCGCACCCCAAGATGATCGTTCGTTACTACACTCTTCGCAGCTTCCTCTGCTCCCCCAGTTCCCTCAGCCGCACACGATGGATAAAACTAGCCAGCGTGACTCTGATCGAGAGCGCGCGACAGCCACATCGACCACGCCGCGTTTTAATCCATCTGCTATGGGACTGGCCTCCTGTAAAGGCTTGAGCCGACCCTTAACTCCTCATGAACAAGAGAACCTTACACATTTGGACCGTCTCAAATATTTCCTCGCTACTGCGCCTTCGCAATGGGATCCTTCTGAATCTTCAAGGCCGGCGACCAATAGCCCGTCGGCAGGCGATTCAGCAGGGTCAAGGTCTGCTGTTTCTGGACAGCCGTCTTCATCGCATCCGTCCATGGAACGTTTTCTACTTCCATCATCCGAATATGTCACTTGCGTTCTGTGGTCAGGACTTTATCACATCACCGGGACCGACATCGTTCGTGCTTTGGTCTTCAGGTTTGAGGCCTTCGGTAGACCTGTGAAAAACATGAAAAAGTTCGAGGAAGGTGTTTTCAGTGATTTGCGGAACTTGAAGCCTGGAGTTGACGCATGCCTGGAAGAACCTAAGGTAAGGTCCCACCGCAATTACACAGTACGTTTTACTGATTCTTATCTTCAAGTCGCCTTTCCTAGATCTTTTGTTTAAATACCAATGTATCCGTACGCAGAAGAAACAAAAGGTGTTCTACTGGTGAGTGTTCATCTACAATAGGCTCGGACGTTCCCCCTAAAACGGTTCCTCCCCAGGTTTTCCGTCCCGCACGACCGCCTTTTTCTTGACGCACTCGAACGTGACCTAAAACGTGAGAAGATGGGACTCGAGCCCACTACTGTGATCACAGGGGAACCTGCTCTGTCGTTTACGTACGAGCCGCAGCGAAGCCTCTTCGAGCAGTTTAGCAAGGCGCAAAGCGGTCAAGATGCCGAGGGCGAGCTGGAGGCTGCCCTCAGAAAAGCAGACAAGGCCGCCTGCAAAATGAACGGAGAGCGCGACGAACGTGGATCAATGCTTATGGATGTCATCAACCATTCAAGCACAGCTACCCTTTCGCAACAGAGCATGAAGGCTACGGTACCTACTCCCAACCACCCACGTCTCGACGCCATCTCCGGAAAGCCACTTCCACCCGCCCTGCAAGGTCCCAACACACCCTTTTTTCCAGTATCTATCTTTGAAGGCTCTCCCACGTACAAACAGCGTCGTAAAAAGCCTATCAACAAGGTCATGCCAACCGCGCCCGATATGAATAGCCGTAGCTCCTCTTCCGACGAGAGTGGCGAAGGCCGGGACGACAGTTTCGATATAGGTGTTGGTTATGGACCAACTGATCGCGGAATGACGGCTGCGGATATGTTTATCACACAAGCCCGAGGAGAGCAGGAATCCAGCGTGAGGCGGAAGAAGGAGGCCGTGTTGAGGGCGCAGGATGATGCCATCAAGTCCGGCGCGCTAGCGTTGAACCACGGTGCGGTTCAAGATGCTTCGCAACCAACACTTCATTTGCCCTCAATGGCCGTCGACATCGGATCTTTTTCAGGGCTTCCTCTTCCATTGGATGGTGATTACGTCCAAAGACTATCACATTCCCATCACCGTCCACATTCCGATGACCTCGTCCTTCCTTCTTACCCCGGAGATATCGACGTTCTATCCACCACGAACGGGAAACCCGTGACATCGAAGGCGTTTGTATGTCCTCTATTCTCTTGCGGGAGGTTATTCAAGCGCATGGAGCACCTTAAACGTCACGTGCGCACCCACACAATGGAACGCCCATATCAGTGCGACAGGTGCCAGAAACGTTTTTCCAGGTCTGATAATTTAAACCAGCACCTCCGTATTCACACTCGGGCGGACGGCCTCGACGGGACCTCGAGTGACATCGGATCATTCGATGCCGACGTGGAGAGTGAGGGCACAGAAGAAACCGACTTCGACCAAATAATGTTCACTTCCTCCGCTGCTTTTAACGGCGGATTGGATGGACTCTCCGACATGGAGTTATGTGAAGTGGAAGTTCAGGGTCAAGTGCAGGAGGTGCCAGGCGGTGAAGAAGGTCTGATAACAGCAAGGGGGCTCACCCAGAGCGCAGACCCCGCTAGCGGTAGTTCCGACCGCGGAACGAGTGACCCCTATTACTACCAAGGGCCGTCGGGCACTGTTAATCTGGGTTCTTCTAATGCTCAATGGTCCAACTCGCATTCAAACACGAACTCCCCTCACAGTCTTCCCTCTCCATATCATGCAGACGTGCTCATGTCGTCGGTCTCTGCTCCTTCCCATAGATCAGATTTCGACGGTCTCTCATTGCATCGCTCTGCTGTCACGTCAACGACCATCGGGCCCCTCAGGCGTCACAGGAGTATGACCCCGTCGCTGATGAGGAACTATGATCGCCTACAAACAGGTTCTGCCCCTCCCAAGCGTGGATATCACCCCTACGCATCAGCTGCGCAATCCCGCGTGAGCTCCAGTCATTCAAGTCCTTCCAGTCTTGCACACCCTCTCGACATATCTACCATTCCCCAGCTTTCACTGACCGATGGACACCCTCTGGATGCTACGCAACCCCGTGCTATCTCATCCAGCCAACTGCGTCAGCCACAATCGATCCTCAGCCTTGACGACCTGGACCTGGATGGGATTTACTCAGGTGACATGTCCTTGTTTGACAACGCATCCTTTGAGACCAGCGATGCGTTTCAAGGTCAAATCTTTGATCCCAGATCATTCGCGGTCGCAACTTAATTTGTTGGAATGGAGGCTCGTACACGTTTCATATTAATTCATGTTCTCACTATCTAACTGCCAACACTGTATCCATATATTTATGCTCCATCCAGTTCAATGGTACTTTACCCTACATCCTCATGTTTCTATAATGTTTTCGTATCTTCGTATTGTCTTCGCATTTATACTCGGCTTTATTTTCACTATTGCACGCATTGCTTTGCCGTCTGCGCTGTGCTCCTTTCCATGTTAACTCATACCCTCCATCGTCTCAATCCAAGGCACACTTAAATAAGTTGACGACTACACTTCGACAACGAAGAGACTGGTTCCCGTCTGTTATAGCCCAAACCCGGATGATCGTCTACCAATTAGCCCACAACTCCCCATTGTTGACACGGAACGACTGTCTTCACTTGAGATTTTGATCTGCCTACATATAGGATGCCAACAACTTCCTACGACCCTACATCGGCTCATGATTGGACTCGGGTACACGCCCCAGAGATACGAGGAACAATCCAGCTTTCCGAAGACCGCGCTCAGAGCTCGCGGGCACTTCAGAAATGCGCTCCCGGACTGAACTTTGGCGAGACGAGAGCCAGACCACCTCTAACAAGCCAGCGGAACCGATAGATGGCGCGCCGGCGCCATTGTGCGAGTCGTGTACCAGCAACGCCGAAAGGACGAACAAAGCGATGGAGGCTCCAAGTCCGACTACGACCTGGTTCAGGTCAGTATTGAGAAAAGCAGTTGAGACGATTTTTGGTGGTACGAACGGGAAGGATGTTGATCTAAAGACCCGTTAACTCAGGAAAAATACACGGTAAGGAAACTGACATTCAGCCGAGAAAGCGGGAAGGCTTTGGTGATTAGCGTCTCCCCGGTCGCTACATCGAATGGCTGCCCCGAAAATGGGACACTAGAGTTGACCCGAGCGCCTAGCCTGAATGTGAGCGATCGTTATCTTGGATCTCGGAGACTTGGGACTCGCCAGACCACACCATTGCAGCAGCCACGTTGGCCAGCGCTCCCTCTAGATCGCCGAGTTTCAAGGAAGGCGAGACCACTGTACTTTGGTTGACTGAGTTCACATCCACGTATCGTCCCAGCAGATTCATCAACCGCCTGCCGATAATGGCGTTAGTAATCTTTCCGGCTCCCCACGAGAAATAACACATGGTACTTTTCCAGCATAGAGAGGCGGCATCCGGCCTTGCACGAGTTACTTTCCATTGTGTAAGTCGTAGCGGAGGGGGTGGCCACATCAAACGCGAACCAAAACTGTGTCAGGTGTTAGGACATGAGTGGATGGTTTTCCGATGCTGAATGGACGTGCCCAGTCAATAGAATCATCCTCAGCTGTGTCAATCGGAGGCCACTCCCACGGCACCCATTGTGATTCGTCAGGAGGGAGCGCTGGCTCTACCCGAAGCAGCTCGTTTGTTTGGGCATCCACTATAGCAGTTTGGTTGATCAGGTATAGAGAGCATGCCATCGCTTGTACGGACACTAGTTCATTGGGCTCGGTTCCGTTAGGTCCAGTTTGATCTGGAGTGAGAGTGTTTGGTTAATGTGTGACGGCGAATGAATGTTGAAGAAACGGACTTATCGGGCGCAGCATCTGGAAGATGGAGCCGGCATCACCGCGGGAGTCTATTATAGGTGGAATGGCGAGAAGTCCGACTTGTCGCCCCTGCACCGCAGCAATCAGCATCGCCTTTGCATGAAAACCAGGAGCATGGGTCCTACAGGCGTCGGAGCGGTGCCCGCCAATGGAAAGAATTTGAGGACGTTTTGATCTGAATCAAGCTCGAAGTGAGTTTGTGGTGTGAAGACCCAATGAATGTTCTATACTCACAATAGGGATATACGCCCATAAAATAGATCTGTTCGTCCCCCACCGTCGAGGTAACGCTATAAGTAAGATTCGTCACGTCCCTCGTCGCCGTTATATTGGGAAGGGTGAAGCAGTCAACGCCGAAAGTCGTGGCATTGACAGTTGCATTATCGATTCCCGAAGTGTCCAAGAGCGAATCGAACACTGTGCCGTTCATCACACCGATCGTCGATAGCTCGGAAAGCTGCCCCACGGTGGACGCCACAGCCGTCGATGCGCTCCAGTCATTTGTGAAGGCGAAGATATCTGTCAGGTTTGGCATGCCGAGGGTGGTTTGAGTGCTCGTTTGATAGGTGGCGTTGAAAACTTCGAGATTGAACAGGGAGGACGAAGACACATGGAGAATCGCGACGCATATAAGGTAAAGTGTAACGGATAAGACGCCCCAGACCGCGGCAGGTACTCTGAGCTGCCTGAAGAGACTTAGGAGTGCGGCTCCCAGTCCGGTCCACGCCCCAGACTGGTCATGGGTGGCCGTTAGCGTTTGGCAACGTAGAAGGTTGCGATTCAACGCAAGCTGCTGCGCGACGGCGACCATGCCAGCAAGATAAAGCTGTAGCACAAATGGAGCTCTGTTAAACTTCATAAATAGACTTCGCGAAATACAGCGCACAGTGGAGAATGTCTGTTGTGTTATCGTCAGCCCGACAGAAACCAAATTGCTCTTGACACCAATCGGAACAGTCACGCGATGCTCCGTACGGCGGGCCCATAATACTAGCAGGCAGGCATGAATCAATATCACTGTCAAGTGAAGGGCGTGACAAGTCCTTGATAGTAAATTCGGTGTTTGGTGAGGAATCGTGCGCTCTCCAGTGGCGGCGGCGCGGTCCTTGCCTGAGAACCAATAACAGACAGCTGTCAGAGCAATGACCTCGACAGAGAAGAAATGCATACCTGAATTCAAGAAGGTATCGCGTTCATCTGATGCTCCCGTTTCGTCAGAGACATGTTGAGCAGGCGGAGGCGCTGAGCTCCTTTCAAAGGCCTCCATCTCATATAAATCGATGGCGGAAAACTCAATCGTATCCATCAGGACGGAATCGGAGACTCCCAAAAGATGGTAGCTTATCATAAATAGGCCCTTAAAGTAGTCATAGCCCACCTCAAATTAGCAGGTCATGTACAGCCCGCAGCGAGGCAAGTGAGGTCAGAGAGACCAGAGGCCAGACCGAATGTGCATTGCAGGAAGCCATGGTGATAGGTACAGCGTGGGTAAGAACCGGCCATCGTAAATCAGGCACCAGGTGCCCAGAAGGTTTCAAGAGCGCTGAGAACATTGCCTCAGAATGATAGACCTAGTTGCACAACCGGATTAAGCTAACCAGGCTCTTTGCGAATAGGTATACGCAGAGAACTTACTTGGTCAACCATGACGTGACGCTCATCGATCGTGTGCAGTTGGGTGCTAATTAAAAGAAAGTAACGATAAAATTCGGCAGTACATGGCCTGCAAGCAAGGGGAGGAGCGATCGTTCATGCAGCCGTATGGCCGTAACGTCCAAAAGTGATGGGGATGGGTTTTTCAGAGGAAGACCCTCGCCAACCACAAAAAACCGGAGCTTCCAGCCGTGATAAATGCTCTGCCGCTCGCCCTTGTCAGCGCCATTCATCCAACGATTCGGAGAAATAAAGGTAGTGGACCGTCGTCGTGGGTGTCGGTGACTCGGTGAGTAGCTCGAGACCAAATTCCCACGGTGCCAGACTCCCAAGCTACAGGAAAGAAGAGTCGCGTGAAGTAGTCTCCCGTAGGCAGGCCATTGAATAGAGCGGAAGCCAGTCGTTCATTCTATACATAAAGATGTAATCGCAGGTCACAACTAGCAATCATTGATACACCTGAAGACTTAAAGGTTGAGTAGACTGTCGAAACCTACCCTTCCCTCCGAGTCAACCTCCCTCTATTTTCTCCAATCAAACCGAAGTTTTCCCGGGGGCACCTTGATGCCGAAACAGACCGCACCTATCCGAGGCGCCCAGATTTTTCAGGTGAACTTTCATGTCTTCGTTCTTTATCGTTCCTTTTCCTCCGGATTTCGGACTAAGATTGGCGAGGTCACCCGCAGAAGATGCTACTACAAGGTGGAGGGTGTCGGTCATATCAAATGCTGAGAGATGGTGGTGCGGGGTAGAGTGGTGCTCTGCCCACCCTATGATGCTGTACAAATTCGCGGCAAATGTCAAGACCGCGGTGATAGTGATGGGAACGAGGCCAGCAAGATATGTTTTTGCACCACTTGACCAGCCTATTGCGGTGGCAATTTTTTTCCCTGGGTAGGAAGAGACATGCTAGACGGGATCTGGTCGCCCTCTAAACTGCCGCTCGCAGAAAATCCAGAGCGAATAAACTGCATAATTGCGTTAAGGGAGCGTTCTGGCATTGAGTTGGGTGAATAAGCAATCTTGGTCGCCGTGAATTATATGACTCCACGCCAGTAGTCTGCCTATTTGAGGCATGACCCGATTGTCAGTTGGAGGATATGAGGTTGTGGTTGCTCACCAGTTATTCGAGTATTTGATCGGCAGCACTCATGTTTTGAGTGGCAATAGTGTCCAGTGCCAGAACATATGGAGAATAGGGTGTCCCCGATAGAGTTCCCTGTTAGGCCTTGAGCATTTTGGCCCTGCCAGCTGACCACGCTAATGATATAGTTGAGAAGGTTGTCGTTTTCACTCTCAAATAGCTGGGATTCAAGGACCCGGTCGACCTCAATGAAGCCGTAGGCATTATACCCACACCATGACCCTGGTGATGAGCGGGATCACTTCACGGACAGTTTTGGTTAGGAAGTTGTACTTGTCAATCCCCTGCGAAACAATAGCTGGGTTGATCGCGAGACAGTCAGTTGCAGAAAGGGGGCAAGGAGAGATGGACTATTCGAGCTCACCAAATTCACGATAGGGACGCGTGGTAGAATTGGCACCTGGGAAAATTTGGGTGGGCAAAAGGCCGCCAGAATTTGTGTCCACTTGGTCTTCTGCGTTTGCCTGCGTTATGTATATTTGCATTGAAGATGAAGTGCTGTCTGACGACCCATACAAATCAATTAACGGAAGGGTATCCGTGGCATAAGTGTTTACTCTCAAGGCAATTTGTGGTTGAATTCCACTGTCGCAAGTAGAACAGGACAGACGAAGTGTTGGCATAGATTGGAATGGAGGTATAACTGTTCGATGTGGAGATTTCCTGATAATCACCGAAGTTCGCCAATGGTTTGCAAGTAATATTTGCTGTCGGGCCCTGTTGCTCCATAGCGTAAAGCGTCAAGTTACTGAACACCAACGGAACTCGCTCACTGCCCAGTTGGAGGGTGGTATTGACCGGAACCCGTCCGCCAGAAAAATTGAAGTCCAGTAGCATTAGGAGTAGCTTGCACGTCGCCTCATTGAATAACCCGGAGTTTTAAGGTGCAGCATCTCATTCGCCACATCAAAGAATGACGCGGACCTAGGAACGGGATACACCAAAGATCCGGGTGAAGTGATGGATGGCACAAGTTTGTGCTCATCGATCGATAGGCACGTTAGGGAGGGACATCGGTACCAAACAACGCGTTTTGTGCGTCGCCTCATTAGGGAGCCCAAAGGATTAGGGTGCAGTATCTCATCGAAGTATGAACGGGGAAAGCAGTCACTAAACATGTGTACGGCCTTGTCCCAAGGGAAAGAAAATTCGACGCCGAAAAAGTCATTGAAAATGCTAAGCAACAATTATAGACTCACTTACGCAAAGAGGAGACGACAGCTATGCATTTGGCTCAATTACGCGTCCCACGAGTACCAGGGACTGCGGCCACCAAGTTGGCCTCAGATAATCGACATGTCCCGTATAAAAGTGGCATTTGAGCTTCTATACCGGCAAAATCGGGGGTTCAGGACTGTATGAGCAAGACGACTTTAAGAGGGCCGCGGCTATGAGCCGAAGCATACACGCTGTCTTAAACTCGGTGACCACGGGCGGGTATTTTGTTTGGATCTGCAAGCGTTGTTTGTCCTTGTTTTATCTACAAGCTCTTGCCAAACATGCGTATACAGGATAAACGTGAGTCGCGTCCATCCACAAGCTTCCACAAGTCGCTGTTTGATCCACCTTGCGGCCACCCCTACACCTGGCCTCAAAAGGTTGTATCCGGTGGGGGTCAGGTCCGATCCAAATGCTGACGGAACGGTCAAAATCCTAAAAATCCTCGATCTTGCGGGCGGTCACCGTGTTTCTGAATCCCAGCGCTGGCCAAGCGTGGGTTGTCTGTCCAAAGGGGACGGGAAATTCGGGTTTGTGCATATAACCCTTTGTGACATACGCAGGACTCCTCGCTGAGCGCTGTGCCATTTTTAGGTTCCCTCTGCATTGCAGGACGAGCACTCAGACATCTAACACTCGTCACATCAGCGAATGATCAACTCTTAACACCGCCGAAGTTCACCGCGATCCCCGTCCTTATCACGCTCACGTTTCATCTCACTCACAGCTGCAAATGCAGTGGTCATCTGCAGCCTCCGAGCCCCCCGTGCGATTCCACTCTCGTCGTCTGTTAGTTGACCGCTGGGATCGCCCAATCAGGGACTCGACTGACAATCACCTCCGTTCCATGATCTTCCGCGGCGCCGGTGAAACGATCCCGTGCCATCGTTTCACGTGGCGGAAAGCGACCCCGGCAGTCGACCGACTTTGATATTTTGACCGGCACCGTCGTGGTATCTCCTCGGCCTTTGGATCCGCCCCGCTCGGAGGCGCGATGATGCTGGTTGGGCGTGCCTGCTTCTTGTTATGTCGTTACCCTCGAGCAGCCCACCACCGATCTCCGGTGGACCCACCTCGTCGCGGTTCACTCGAGGCACAGCCGGGCGACCGGACTCCGGTACGAGCGCGACCTGTGGCGGCCTCAAGAGCGATGTCAGCGCTTATTGACAGGGGTGCATCTGCCTGGTTACCGCCCCACCACCCTCGTAGCCGCCGCCAGGGATGACCGCGACCGAGAAAAACCGGCGAACGTCGGGTTGGCATGTTTCGACGGGTTGCCTAGATCCAGAACCACAAGTAGCGTTGCGATGGTAGGCGGCCGACCTCCCGCGCACCTAGCACGGCCACCCCTGTGAATGGACTGAGGTGTCCCACTGTCCTCCGGAACGAGCCAGCCGTGTGCGACGCATAGCTTCACGGTTTGTACCCATGGGTTATTCAACGGGGGGAGTGGTCCAGCTAGCGACTATATCCCGGTTCGATGACCCATAATCACGGCGACCGTATGGATACTAGTGCTGCCCCGTTTATGTTAGATTGCTGTTAATCCTGTAGCTAGATTTGACTCCAAGTAAGTGACGGGACGAGTGCGAGTCACCTACACGGGATATGGTGATCGGCAAACACGTGGTTTGACCTCGGCCTCGTATTATAAGACATGTAATGTACTCTTGATCCCAGCAAGTGAATGGTGGCCGTTGGAACTAAAGGGTGTAGAGCATCAGTGCGACCGGGACTTGTGACTTTGGCACGGCGCATTGTAAACTTGGGCATAATATTCGTTGCATGGACAACCACATACTTGCGACGACGAACTCTAAAATGTACAGTGTCCTATCCTTCCTGCAACACCACACAAAAGTCGACAGGCCAGTGGTCTCGCACAAATGCATACCGCTAGTCCAGCAACATGTAGTATCTTACTAAGTAGCACGGGCGTAAGCCTAGAGATGATTGTTCGTTTCGGAGTGCTCGTCAGGCCTGGATTGGCAAAAACAATTACTCGAAGGTCCCCTTTCCCCAACCCCCCATAGAGAACAAGTGGACGCACCGTTTATAATTGTCAAGGGCGCAGTTGAGCGCACTG
This sequence comes from Leucogyrophana mollusca, assembly GCA_021014945.1. Classification (NCBI taxonomy): domain Eukaryota; kingdom Fungi; phylum Basidiomycota; class Agaricomycetes; order Boletales; genus Leucogyrophana; species Leucogyrophana mollusca. Next base: position 25,179 of record MU266483.1, on the reverse strand, counting down.
ATGACCGAGCGTACCATCGAACCGGTAGCATCGCGAGCTGTTCCGATCCCCCACCATCCAGATTCGCCCTCCTTGGTGTTGTCCCGGGGCCAGGCATAGGTGGCGGTCATCCCTGCCGGCAATTCTTGCCTTTCCACTCTGAAAGAGTGTCCGCCAGTCTGATTCACAGCCGAGACAATCGTACTCCGAACGTCCTCAGCATCCACCCTGACCGAGCAACGTTCATCGTTGATGCTCAAAATCCCTTCGAATAAGTCTCCCTCTGTGACGTTGAATGCGCGAAGCTGGACAGGATCAGAGTTGTCGGTGTCGGTGCCGTCATGGCAGAAGTGATAAGTGCGGCGGAAGATGAGGGCGATCTCGTCGACAGTGAGCTCCCTGGCTTCGGCATCACAGATGTCTTGCACGGTCTTGTAAAACGCGATTTGAATGGGACGGGGGAGATCTAGGTTCAAGGCCTGCTCCACCAAGTGGGCTATGCCGCTTTTTCCGGATTGCGAGTTGACTCTGACGGCTTTGTACGAGAGACCAAAGTCTGAACGGTCCACTGGTAGATATGGGACCGCCCACATTTTTGGCTTTCCGGTCCCAGCGAGTTTGGCGTGACGCTCAGCCATAGCACGGAAACCTTTCCGGATTCCGTCTTGGTGCGCACTGGGGAACGCGGTGAAGACGAGTCCCCAGCATGCGGTTGGCGAGGGTATATAGGAATGTCGGTGCACCGGCGAGCTACGTCCGTCAGTCCCTTTAGGTCGCTGAAATCGAGACCGGGTATGCCCTGGGAATATGAGTTCAGAGCGAGCGTGACGATGTCCACGTTTCCTGTTCGCTCTCCATTTCCGAAAAGGCAGCCATCAACCCGATCCGCGCCAGCTAATAAAGCAAGTTCGGTCGCCGAAACCGCAGTTCCTACTCCGAGTTCTGTTACTTTTCCCGCTAAGCATATAGCGATCGACTTACCCCGATCGTTATGAGCATGTACGCACACGGTAATCTCCTCTCGGTTTGGCATGTTGCGGCAGAAATATTCAACCTACAACAATAAGAATAGATCGCCATCGAAAGCGGCTTCAAGTTCTTACCTGGTCCGCAAAGTGATTTGCTGGTGCGCACTCTACCGTAGAAGGTAGATTGAAGATCACTGGATACTCTGAGCGCCCGTCAGCTTCCCACGTATTCTTGAGTTGCGTGCAGAATTTAATCAAGAAGTCAAGATCGGATTGAGAAAAGCCCTCAGCGCCGTAGCATAAGCGGAACGATGTCCCATAGATGGACGAATATTCCTTCGCAAGTGACCAGACGACATGAGTGTGTTCAACAGTCAAGCGAAGTATCTCCTCTTTGGTGTATCCCAAAATGACTTCGCGAAAGAGGGTAGCGGTGTTGGTATAGAGTTGAATGATGACATGTTTGGTGCCTCGTGTGGCCTCGAAGGTTTTCTTGATGTACTCGCCGCGAGCGGGAGCCATTACCTGTACGAAAACATTTAGTAGGCACTTTTGATGTGGATGTGAAGAGGTCACCCGACCTGAATCCAGACACCGTCGGGAATTTCGTTCTCTTCGATGAGCTTCCTCGTGAATGCGAATTCAGTCTCGCTCGCGGAAGGGAACGCGACCTCGATTTCTTTGAAACCGCAGCGTATGAGACTTTTGAAGAGCAGCGACTTTTGTTCGATAGTCATAGGTCTAACAAGGGCTTGATTCCCGTCTCGCAGATCTGTCGACAGCCAGATCGGGGCTGCCTTCGTCACCCGGCCAGGCCACTGACGATCGGGCATACTCAACGGCACGTAGCCTTCGTACTTGTCTGAGGGGTTCGCTCTGAAAAAAGTGAGCAAGTAAAGCCTTGCTTCACGTTTGGCACTTACAACATGGGCATCTTAGAACTTGCGGGTGGTCGAATAACCAGCTCAGGAGGTGGCACGGCTTTAAATAAAGGCGCCAGTTGTACACCGAGCCGGACTTCGTCCTGATACACAAGCACGCTCGCTCAGGTCAGTGTATCAAGTTCGAATCCACAGGTGGACCCCGTAACCCCGAACCGAAAGATGGAGTTGGAACCGGAGACCGCGACTTGGGGATACCAAGTATAGATGAGTCGATGGCTTTTGTGACTGACACGCCGAATAGCCCCAAGAGGCGAGACGAATGTCGGTTTGATCTTACAAAAACCTTACCACCATTGTTCGCTCGCGGTACAAGCCGTCATGCTGAAAGGCTCCTGTCAGTGCGGTGAACTGGTATGAGGTATGACTCACTTGCAAAATCGGGATCGATGAAACAGAATACAAACAAACAAACTCCTGGACTGGTATTCGGGCCTGCAAAGATCCCCTCTGTCAGGGAGGCGATTTCCGTTGGTGTTTCCAAGATACATGCAATCTACTGGGTATACTGCGAACGAGCCACCACCATGACGCCCTCATCGATGGGCATTGGTGTATTGGCAAACATACCTACGATGCACGCAGCTATCCTCGCATTCACCAGAGGCGAGCAGCTACGTGACAGACGACGATCCATGCTATACTTCCCAGCCTGAATTGAGTGACATGATCCTTGGAGTGGTTTTTAAAAATTCGTCAAGACTCGTAAACGGTAAACCCATAGAAAACATGGGGAATGGATGTAGAATGCGTTGGTGGGGATTTGATTACGTAGGTTCAGCCACAAAGATGATTGCCACAACCAAACGCGGTGATGCACATTCAAACGGGCTCTCTTTGCTTCATCTTGTCGCATCAGCTCGGCCGCCACACAGCTTCGCTTCATTAGCCCTTCAACTCAGCAACTCCTTGCTCCATTCTGTCGACGAGGCAGCCGCCTAAAATCATCCGGAGTTTCCTGATCTCCGGAGTCGCTCTGAAGGCTTCCCGGTTGTTGTGCGGAAACTAACATGACGGTGGGAGAAGTGACGGACCAGACATACTACGATTGAATGCGATGTTCAGATAGAGATCACCGCGCCGTCATAATTCGAAGTGCCTCTAATGAATAATCTCATCTTTGACCACGCATGTAGGTAGGTTAGGCGTTGTCTTGTCCAGATGCGCTACCCAAACTTCCATTGCTAAAGCAGCCAATAGCCATATATTCCTCCATTCAAGTTGTTCTCCCTTTATCTTCTTGGCCCACCAGAAGCGTCTTACCGCTTTGGAACGGTCATATTGTTTGAATCATGATGAAACACGCCTTGGAGGCCATGTCTGCAAACCATGGTAAGTCTTTTATCGAAGTCTGTACCCCTTGGGACTCGGCCCTTGCCATTCAGGGCGTTATGAGACTTTTTTAGTCCCTATTTTCCCCGCCAGGTCTATTCTACCACCGAGAAATGCCTTCTCGCACGCTCCAATATCAGTGTTATCTTAACCAGTCTCTATCATTTCACAGCTCACGTACGCGGTAAATACACAATTGAAGGGACAATGCAAAACACCAATCAGGAGGCCGCTAGAGAAAATTCAATAGGTTGATACCAAGCGAGTGAGGACCTCCTCTTCGGACCCAGCTCCCATCTCCTGCTCCATTATCTGTACAAAACCAGAAAATGACTTAGCAACAATTCCAACATCACGAACGGCGAAATTACCTCATTCAAGGACAAAAACGTGTCCACCACGACATCTCCCAGTGTCCCCCTCATCTCCAGGTCTTCATTCAGACTAGCTCTCGCCTCGTCTAGTGATAACGGTATGCGCGTTGTAATGCCCATATCAGACCTCTCCTCGTCACTCATTTGCGCCGCTGTTTTCGCCCCAATACAGTTCTTTAGCTGCACTTCGCAACCTTTTTGCACGCCTGTCATTCCCGCACCGAGTAGCCCCGCTAGGGCAACGTACGGGTTCGCGGTTCCGTCCACAGTCTTCACTTCGAAGTTACGTGAGGACGGAGAAGTGGCGTTGCACAACCTCACGGGGACTTCGCGGTTGTCGACGCCCCATGCAACGTACGTTCCGCCAGCCCAAATCCCGTCTGCCACTCGAGTTTAGGACGCCCGAAGCGGGAGAATGAGGGCCGCTACAGCGGGAAAGTGTGCAAGGAGCCCTGCGAGGAAGGTAGACTCGAGGGTTGTAAGGAGCCCCGGGGCGGCGACTGACGGCTTCTTGTGCCACGCTGTGTCTCGATGGGTACTGGAACCCCCATGGATAGAAATGTGGGCGTGAGAACTGCTGCCACCTGGGATTGGAGATAAAAATCTTTAGTCGCGCTCAGGCGGGAGAGGACAGCTTACAGCTGTGCGAATCCAAGCGGGGTGCAAGCGTCGCACGTAACCCGTGCTTATTGGCGATGTTATAAATGGTCTCTCTGGTGTGCACCAGCGCGTCCGCCGCTTCTAGCGGAGGCAGGGGACCCGTGATGATTTCGTACTGTCGCACCAAGGTTAGTGGTCCGTTGACAATCGCAGGAACAGCCCAAAAGAGATACCTGGCCAGCTGTCGCTTCAGAGTGGTACATATGGAGATCAATCCCGGCATCCAGGAGCGCTTCCGCAATCTCCTCTATCACCTTGGTCACCACCGTACCAGTGGCGGTGGCCATGGAGTCGCACCACACATGTGGATTTGCCGGGACAATGGGGTTCACCGATTCCAGGAGGATGAACTCTGTCTCGACGCCTACGAGGAACTCCACGCCATGATTTTCTTTTGCCTCTCTGCGCCACCAGCGTTAGCACGTATTCCAGGTTCCGCGACGCGGTACAGCACCCACTTTACTATCCGACCTAGGATGGTGCGCGGGCATATGGGCACTGACAGTGTATAGATGCCATTTGCACCCAAGACCGGCGTCTTTTCCTGGAAGTGGCCGAAAACGACTGCGTGTCCGGGCGCATAGGGGCATATCCTTAGCGTAGACGTGTCTACGACATACAGATACTCCCCGACCGCATTGAACCCCGGTATCACCGTCATGAAGACGACGCCGAGGGGCGTGGCGTTTTTACGTAGGAAGCTGAGTCGGAAACGACTCGCAAAGGACTCTACATGTGAGTTACACTGGTCATCAACCCACACCAAACCAGAGTTGCAGCAACTTGGTACCAACTCACACCGAGGTGCCGCAGCCCATTGCCAACTCAAACCGTGCGCTCGAACTGGTGTGATTGTCACCTTTTCGGTCTCACGGGTTAATCATATCGTATTGGGTACCTCGTCTGCGATATCAAACACCCTGCTTGAAGACTGCACATCCTCTCTAACTCGAAGATGACACATGTGGTCACTGGTTGGGGGCCCGGGCTGGGTATGTACCCACAATTCTTTTTACCCGCGTTATACGATTACTACATACCAGTTACCCCGGATACCCCGACGTTCCTGCTCTCAGGTGCATCATATGTGGTGTGTAGCTTCGATCATAGCCGGAGTGCTGGAGAACTTATGCCTTGGTAACGATACAATATGATACAATACATGTGCCTACCACCAGACACCGCCGCCGACACGGACAAACCCCCCCATCACAACATACACTGATAGCGATACGCCCCAGCTCCACCTACGACTCCAAAAAACCGCGGACACGAATCACGATCCTCCCCTCCCCTCCAAGCGCGCGTACCAAAGCCCGCCCGCCGTGCAGCGCTACTCACGCCCACCCCAGCGCCACTCATCGGAGCAGCTGCAGGGTGCGTCCGTCGGCCAGCGCACAGCACCCGCTGGCATAGGCTCGCTAACCGCTTCCATCGATGATGACGACGGCGATGACGACAAGGACGACGAGGACGATGGCGAGGACGATGAGGGCGAGGTGGGCGTCGTTGCGGTGGGCGTCGTTGCGGTGGGCGTCGTTGCGGTGGGCGTCGTTGCGGTAGGTGTTATTGCGGTGGGCGTTATTGCGCCGGCGCCAGAAAAACATTGCTTCAGGCGTTCAGTGGGTTCGTAAACCTGTGGTAAGTTAGGGTGAGCCATGGGGCTCGGTACCCTGAGCGGGGAGGGCATACCAGTGCTTAGCCTGAGCTCGACGAGTCGTATATGTGCGAGGCTGAGGGGGGTTGGGCTGACAACGGTAGGGTGCGATGCGATGCGAGAAGTCGTGCACCCGCAGCGATTCTTTAACCTTGTGTGCGCACTGCGCACCATGAGGCAGCGTGCAGGCTAGGATCGAAGCACCAGCCACGCGATCGGGAGCCGTCGTAGCCCCGGCGCGGTGTCTTGTAAGCTGGGAATGAGATCTCGTTGACGTCGTTTGGGCGGGAGGCTGTACTGGCGGGAGGTGGGTGGAGGGACTTTAAGAGAGGGGGGGAAATGTTCCTGCTCTCAGGTGCGTCATATGTGGTGTGTCGCTTCGATCATAGTACGTGGAGAACTTATGGGTTGGTAGCGATACAATACGATACAATACATGTGCGGCCGACCACACCGCCCCCGACATGGACAAACCTCCCCACCACAACATACGGTAATAGCGATACATCCAGCCTCCACCTACGAAAAACCACGGACATGATCCTCCTCTCCCCTCCTCTCGTACCAAACCCCGCCAACCGTGACTCTACTCACGCCCACCCCACGGCCTCGAAAGCGCCACTCATCAAAGCAGGGTGCGTCCGCCGTTCACGTTCAGCCTCAACACCCAGCGCCCGCCGCTGCTCGAGAGCGTCGGGCTCGCTGGCCGCCGCCGCTTGGATCAATTTGGCATCAGGATCGCTAGCCGCCGCCGCTTCTATCAATTTGGCGTCTGACTCGCCGTCCAGTTCCGTCGGCTCCGTGGCGAGGAAGACGACGGCGATGATGGCGACGGGGACGGCGACGACGTCGGCGATGGCGATGAGGGCGGGGACGACGACGACGGCGAGGGTGATGACGATGACGATGAGGGCGATGCCGAGGACGACGGCGGCGGCGCAGATGGTGGGGCCGAAGCCGAGGAGGTTCGCCAGAATTAACGCGAGAAGTATTAGTAGACCCCGATTCATTGCTTCAGGAGTTCAGGAGTTCGTCAATCCTGTGTGCCTGTAACAGTTACGATGAGCCATGGGAGGGACTCCGAGCAGGGACACGGTACCGATACTTAGCCTGATACCCTGGGCTGGACGAGTCGTATATGTGCAAGCTTGAGGGAGGTTGGTTTGGGTTGATAGCGATACGATATGGGACGATACAATGCGATACAGCAGCCCGAGAGGTCGTGCACCCACAGCGATTCTTCAGCCTTGTGCGCACCATGAGGCAGCGTGGAGGCTAGGATCCAAAGCATCGCTCACGCGACCGGGACGCATCGTAACGTCGGCGCGGTGCTTCGTAACCTTGGGAATGATATCTCGTTGCAGGGACCACCCATGCTTGCGGCGGGTTGTACAGCGTAGACTCGGTACATCGAGTATGAGGAGTCCTAGTCAGGCCCGGGCCTAGTTAGCCTGGAGTAGCCAATGTTGGTAATGAGTTCCAGCGGCCCGGGCCCCGGTGAGCTTCGGAGTCCGAACCTCTACGCCATAGGCGCACCGCCACCAGACGCCCCCTGCACCTTACCTCTTACTTAGCTCATAAGCTCTGCACTTTACACGACCCATCTGCCCGACGATGGTGTTCTCCAGCTTCAACCGCAAACTCGTAAGTACCCCAAACTACAGCGTGCCATAAACTGAAAGCAAAGCTCACTCCACATTAATATCCCCTGCCGCAGCCCCAGATATCCATCTTGTACGTCTCCCAGCCTTGCCTCCTAGAATCACTAATTCACAATATCAATCGCACCAATGCTAACATGCCCCACCCACCACAGCCACAACCCCGCCTCGCCCCCGTCCACCAAGGCCCTCGCGCTCCTCCGCAGCGCGCTCACGCACCCGTACCCGCCCTCCGCCCCCGCCGCGCCGCCGCTCGAGTTCGACCTCGAGGTCGTAGAAGGCACCCCGCCGACGCCGGACCAGTTTCGCACGATCCTGGGGTACCTCCGCTCGCCTCCCGCTTCCAATTCGCACCCCTCATCGTCGTCGTCGTCGCACTCCTCACCACCATCGTCGCAGCCCTCGTCGTCGCACCCCCCGCCCACGCTCGCAGCCTTCCTCTCCGCACACCCCTCAGCCCCCCTTCCCGCGGAAGCCCCGCGGACCCCACAGACCCTCACAGCGCTCGCCGCGCAGAATCCGGCCGCGCTCCGGTGGCCCGTCGTCGTCGACTGGATCGGGGGGCGTGCGAGCGTCGGGGACGTCGAGGGCGTGCGGGGGATCCTGGAGGCTGTGAGGCGCGCGCGGGATGGGGAGGGGGGAGGGGAGGGGGAAGGGGTGGATAAGGCAAGAGGGTGGTTTTCGTAGGGGACGCTAAGGTGGGTGGGATGGTGGGGTGACGTGATGTGATGGGGGAGAGTGGTGCGTACGTCGCTATCATTATCATCACGGAGCCCGCTCTTTGTCTCATGTGGCGCGCACAGAATCGCTGTAACTGCACGACCGGTACCTCTCGGGCTATTGTATCGCATTGTATTGTACGGTATCGTTATCAACCCCCCTCAAGCTTGTACATCTAGATTGTCATCATGATATACGACTCGTCGAAGCCCAGGCTATCGGTATAACCACATGCATACTCTATCCCCCACTCGGAGTCACGAACCACGTATATGCATGGCTCACCGTTACTCATTGCAGGGTGCAGGGGTAATACGCACACGGGGCCGACGAATCTACTTGACGCCTGAAGGAGTGGTTTTCTGGCGCTCGCGCGATGATACGCTCCTTGCCTCCGTCGTCGCTGCCGCCGTCGTCCTTGCCGTCGCTCTGATCGTCGCCGTCGCCGTCGGGTCGTCACCATCGTCACCGTCGCCCTCGCCCTCGCCCCTGGCATCGTCGCCACATCAATGGAAGCGGATAAGCTATAGAGAATCCTACGCGCCATTAGAGCGGCGGCGGGTGCTGTGGGCTGGCCGACAGACGCAGCCCGCTTCAGGATCATTTAATCGCAAAGGTTTGCGAAACATGACTCTTGCATTCTTTAGATTGAGATCTGCACATCGAGCCCTGTTGAACTACGGCTGCGATCCAGATGGGGGCTTTGAAAAAGATGTCCCTCGTGCGATTAATTTATCGAGGACGGTGAGGAGGATACTAAATGAGAAATGAGCAGTAAGGTCGTACTTCGCGTACGGCAGGGCTTGAACACTCTCGTGACCAGGAACCACAGGTGATAGAAGTGGTGCTCCCGGGCCCTCAGATTGCCTCGCAAATCAACACACAGAGTGTATGCAAAAACCCACATACCATCGACCACAGTAGTCCGGACTCGGGTGAAATCAGTGTTCTAAGGTATGAGCGGGCGTGACCTATGTATACACCAGCCGACCCCCCAGGTACGAGTAAGTAAGTAAATCTGGCTCATCTTCGAAGCTGTGGATATATACATAGGAGTTAGCAGCCAAGAACGTCATTTGATGCTGACCTACGAAAGGACGGAGACGCACTGCGCTGGTCGGGGAGGATTGTACTATATTATCGGGCTTGACGTCCCCGTGGATGATACCTTTCAAATGGACATATCGCAGCGTCTTGACCTGGACAGATGGTAGCCCGGTCATGACTTATCACGATAAGAAGGATTATTCCACTGCCATACATACCAACCCTCGACCGATGTGGTACACTTTATCTCTGGGACGAACAACGCCGCGCGAATCCCGAGGCACGCGGGAGGGTTTGGATCGTGTCTCCAAGGCGTTCAATCCAGCACGATCACGCCGTGGCTCCTCTGCGCGTAGCCGGATGGCACCGGGGGATGCCTGCAGTGGCTCCCAGCTTTCTGCAGACGCTGTATCCGTTCTGCGGGCGGGCGACCCCGCAGTCCGTCATCAGTACCGCAGTCTCGCCGGTGTCGCAGTCTTGCGCAACCACCACGCAGCCTGCGGAACAAGGGTGAGTGGAGGGTATATGTGCCTTCTGGGTCACAGTGGCGGGGGCGGGGACGTACCGTAGCCCCCCGCCCCGGCATAGCTCCTCAACCAGTATTTGTCAAAAATTGGCGTTGGAATGCCAACAATATCGCCGGTATGAGTTCGCGCTGGCATTGAATGTTGAATGTTGAATGTTGAACAGAGGGTGCTGACCTTAAACATTGCGGTCCAGCCTGGTGTTGCCGCTGGTGTGAGGTGGTGTGGGCTAAGTTGCCCAACTCAAGTCAATGAGTTCGATTGGGCTGGGAGCTTGTGGTGGCTCACAGCACGAGTTGCCAACTGATGCATAAGCAGGTGAGTTGGCTCGGAAGCGGTGATGTGCTATGCATCTTTTGTCCACAGGACGACGGTCGATAAGTTTTGTGATAACATAGATTAGCCGCGAGACGGAACATCGCAAAGGTACTTAATTTTAAATTATAACCTTTGTCCTACGCCTTCGATTCCACATTTGCGATTGAATCCTGCAATTCTTCTATTTTCCTCATCGCAATTGAATACATACTCGAGAACCTGGAGGACTTCGAGCACGACCAGTGATAAAAGACTTCGACGAAGGGTACAGGTTTATTGACTGGACGAGAAAACTCGTTCACACGGAATGGAGGATGCTTGAACGGGGGGGGAGAATATTGAGAGCGGACCTGGAGAGCAGCAGATACAGACCTTCGTGCTCCTAGAAGCGTTATTCGGTCAGTGAAAACGAGTTTCCCAGAAAATGGCGAGATACGAATTTGAACGCCCCAGAACCGAAGGAGGTTGACTTCTTCGAGAGGTATGGTCCCATCCCCAAGATACCTAGAATCTTAAGCCCGGTCTGAGGCTGAACGTGAACGGTTGGACGCACCCCGCCTCGCCCGACGCAGCACGCGCCCGCTGTCTTGCAATCCCTGCCACGATCCCATCCACGCTGAGAACCTCGCAAATCCAAGCCACGTACTGGCTGGATGATACGAGTACGCGATGACGAGAAAAACTCACAAGTAGCACAACGGACGCTCGAGTTCTAGCGCACGTGGGAGGTTGATTACAATGATGAATATGCGATATGCGTGCGTGAACTACACCGGAGTACATGACTGCATGGCTCGGCGAGACGAGGCCCGAGGCCCGAGGATGGATGGTGAGAAATTGAGAATATAGAAGAAGACTCGCTGGTCACTGCGGATCCGTGCACGCCTTCGAGTGCCCAATATACACCCTCGGTGTGATTCGATAGACCTACCAGTAATCTATCCCGGGCCAGCATGGCCAGCGCTCGTCGTGGTGGCGTGTCAAAAGGGCAGTCAAAAGCGCCAAGCCAAGATAGCCAGCGCCAGGCACAGCATCAGCAGGGCTGTCCCTAGCGCCTATTTTCATCAGTCTCACCCTCACATCCCTACTTTCCAACCGCCCCTCCGCCTCACCCAATACCACGATGTCCCACCCTAACGGTGGCTACGACCAGAACCTCCTCGATGCCGCCCCGGTGGCGACGAGGGCCCAGCTCCAGGTGCGCAGCAGTGTTTTGTTGTTTTGTTTGTTTTATTAATGTGTTTTATCTGTGATTTTATTTGCGATTTTGTGATTCTGTGATGTGCAGGAAGGATACAATGTCGATTTGCTAGACGAGCCCCAGCAGCAACAGCCCCAGCCCCGGCGCTCGCACTCCGTCCACCACCGCGCCCAACAATCCCAATCCCACCCGCACCCCCAATCACACACCCCGCCTCCGCCTCTCCCCGTCCCCAAAGACTCCAATGGCGCAGAATACCCCATGCAGCCCGAGTACCTCCACCAGGACTACTCCCGCCAGCCCCTCGCCCTCAACCCCTCCCAGGAAAAAGACGTCTACTGGGCGCCCAAGCCCTCCCAGCCCACGCCCCAGTCCTTCTGGCGCACCCGCAACGGCGTCATCACCATCGCCCTCATAGCGCTCGTCGTAGTGGGCGCGGTTGTCGGCGGCGCGGTCGGCGGCACGCTGAGCAAGCACACGTCCTCCACGAACGCCAACGCCTCGGTGAGCTCGCAGCCTGCGACTTTGGCGACGACCGCGGCTGTCGGGCAGCAGAGCCCGAACTCCCAGCCTGCGGGGTCGGCGCCGACGTCGGCGACGTCGGCCGTCGATGGGACGTCGCCGGGGGCGGGGGGTGCGACGCCGTCGCCAGGGCCGGCGAGTACGCCTGTGGTGGGGAGCGGGAGGGCGGGCGCGTCGTCGAGTTCGGATCCGGTGGTCTCGCAGCAGTCGCCTACGTCGGAGGGGGGGTCGACTGGGGGGGCTGTGGGGCTGAAGATACCGGTGTAGGGTGGTGGGCGGTTTTGGAGGGAGGTTATACCTGGTGGGCGGAAGGGGTTGTACTGGCGGGAGGTGGGTGGAGGCACTTTAAGAGAGGAGGCGGAAGGCACTTTAAGAGAAGGGTAATGTAGGGGACGGCGGACGGTCGGGCTTAAGATTTTATGTACTTACAATTCTATTTACCCGCGTTATACGATTACTACTTACCAGTTACCCTGGATTGTTTCAACGTTCCCACTCTCAGGTGCATTATATGTGGTGTGTAGCTTCCTTCGATCATAGCCTAAGTGCGTGGAGAACTTATGGGTTGGTAACGATACAATACGATACAATACATGTGCGGCCTACCACACCGCTCCCGACATGGACAAACCCACAACATATATGATACAGTGATACAACCCAGCCCCCACCTACGAAACCCACGGGCATGATCCTCCCCTCCCCTCCGAGTACTCGTACCAAACCCCGTCCGCCGCAGCTCTACTCACGCCCACCCACCGGTACACCACCTTCGAAAGCGCCACTCATCAAAGCTGGGTGCGTCCGTGGTTCAGCGCTCAGCCCCCAGCGCCCACCGCTGCTCGAAGGCGTCGGGTTCGCCAGTCGCCGCCGCTTCCATCGATCCGGCGTCGGGTTCGTTATCCGCCGCCGCTTCTGTTAATTTGGCGTCCGACTCGCTATCCACTTCCGTCGGCTCCGTGGCGAGGAAGACGACGGCGACGATGGCGGCGGGGATGACGATGACGTCGGCGATGCCGATGAGGGCGGGGACGACGACGACGGCGACGGTGATGACGATGATGATGAGGGCGATGCCGATGGCGGCGACGGCGGCGGCGATGACGGGGCCGAAGCCGAGTAGATTCGCCAGAATCGGCCCGAGGAGTATTAGTAGACCCCGATTCATTGCTTCAGGAGTTCAGGAGTTCGTCAATCCTGTGTGCCTGCGATAGTTACGGTGAGCCATGGGATTCGGGACTCTGAGCGGGGACACGGTATCGATACCTAGCCTGAGCTCGAAGAGTTGTATATGCGCAAGCTCGAGGGGGGTTTGGTTGATAACGATACAGTATAATACAATACAACAGCCCAAGAGGTCGTGCACCCACAGCGATTCCTGTGTGCGCAACATGAGGCAGCATGCAGGTTCCATAGTGGTAATGCCAATGACGTTGACAAACACGTCTCAGGTAAAGAGCAGGGACCTGTGGAGCAAGCATGATACTGATGAAGCCCGTAGTGGCTCTCATCGACGAGAGTCGAGTTTCCCGCCAAAATTCTAGAGAAAACATGCGAGGAGTTCAGGGCTGCATGTCACGGGCACGCTGCGAGGAACGAGACGGATCGAGGCCGATACGAGAATAAAGCCAATGAGGAGCCAGATACTGGCGTTGATTCGACGAAGAAGGTACAAAGCCCCAAGTCCCAAGATAGACACACGCTGACTAATGCTACCGACTCCAGTATATCCTGAACGCGCAAATCGATACATCTGTGCAATAACTATCTACGAGAGTCCGTGAGTGGCCGTCAAGGTAAGTAGATTGCCCGTGAACGTGCTACAATGACCATGACCATGACACTGCAGGGGCGTGGTATCGCCGCGTGATCTGCCCCTGCCCCACACTCATCCACAATCAATGTAAGTGGGAGGAATCCCATCTAACTTGGGCCACTGTGCGGCAACGTAACGACGTGTCCCCTCGGTACTCGATCTACCCCTCCTCACCCACGCAGGACACGCCCGTCGCCATGCAATTCCTGCCGCGATCTTATTTACGCTGAGAGCCATTGCAATTCTTAGACAAGTGCTGGCCGGAGGATACGAGGATGTGACAGCGGAGAAATAGCACAGCGGACGCTCGAGTACTAGCGTGGAGGGGTTGATTCCAACGATGAATATGCGTGCGTGAACTACACCGCCAGAGTACATGACTGCGTGGCTCGACGAGACTAGACCTGAGGATGCCGCACCGCGTGCAAATATCTCCGTCGCCCGAAATACCCCCCAAAACAAATGGTGTCTAAACACCGCGGCCCCGTGTCTACGTAGTCTGACTCAGCATCACTATCCCGAGACTCTATCCGAGTGAGGTGCCCTGGACACCTCGCGCGCGACTCGGATGTTGTTGGCCTTCTCTGTGCGGCGGATAGTAGCACAGGGGAGCTTATGTTTAGACGAGAGGATCCTGAAAAGCGGTTGCCAGTGTAGAGTACAGTGTAATCGGGTATGAACTGTGCAACCAACTCGAGATCGCTGCTCTCTTATAAAACCACAACCAAAGTCCACAAGTCCGCTGACAGTGTCCCGGCGGTATGAAACCGTGAAATCAGCTACAGTCGAAATGAAAAATCGAAGCGGAAGTGAGCGATAGAAGTGGAAATGAAAGATCTACTTGGGAATGAATAATCTAAGTGACAGGGCTGACGGGGTGGTAGGAACCGGTGGATGAAGCGGTTAGCACAGAGGTCGCATCGGGTGCCATGTATATTGCCCCAGGGCCTGGACACTCGAATAAATCGGCGCCAGCGCAATCCGCGCGGCCGTGCCCCTTCGTGTACTTCCGCCCCTCGTCCTTGCGAAGGAAGCGTGCGCCGCATTTTGAGCAGGCCCATTGCGCGCGCAAGTGCTTTTCGACGATGTGCCGTGCAATAGTGTCGCCACGCGTCGCACTCCCGCAGGCAGACCCCCAAAGACAAATTACCCGGGTCTTGTCGAGAGTCACGGCATGATGTGTTTTCAGGTGCTTCCGAACGTTGTTTTGGTCGCCGTGAATGAGTTGTCCGCACGCACCCCAGAGGCATTGGTAGTTGTAGGTTGTCTGGGGGGCGGTTTGGGCTCCCGACGTCGATGGACCATTCGCTTGGGCCGGCGTGGGACACGGCGAGGGAGAGAATGATTGTGTGTGATCAGACGTCATCTCCGACCCAAGCCCATTTGCTAGTGATCCCAGTGAGGGAACATTAGACAAGTTAGGTTCTGCCCCGCGGGTATGATGAAGCGAATAGGGCTGATTTAAATACAAGGGTGGTACATAGATTGCTAAGGGACGCTGTCTTCTGACATGGCTTGAATGGGCGGCAAAGAACGCTGGTGGCGGCGATGGGTTACCCGCATTTGGATCGACCAGGTTCGTCGCCGGCGGCAAATAGCCTAAACCCATTTGTTGATCGTATCTGCAAAGTACCATGAGCCAATTGATGTCGGTGCGCCCCGTGTAACCCACCGTGGCAAATTGGGAGGTACACCAGAGCTGCCAGCAGGGAACCATGGCACGTAAGGTGTATGGAATGAGAGGTGGGATGGACTGCGAACGATACACCGTTAACCTAGATACAAACGGAAACACGAAAAGCACTCACCGGCGCAAGTCAGTGCCACTGGCATAGTTATCGACGGTGGTCCGGCAGGGTTCGGTTCGGTTGTGAATAGGGAGAGCGTGGTTGATGACGCGATGCTGCCCGGATCTAGATGCCCCGTTAGTTTCGCTGAAAGTGCTCACAAACTCAAAGTCATTTAGGAAGTTGATCTGAGAGTAATCCATTTCGCGACAAGTAACAAGCAAGATACTGGCTGAGTCGCGGACGGGGAAACAGGGAGAGAAGGAAGAAGGGTTTACTGCACCGAGAGGCTTTTATACGTGGCACCCTCCCGGTCGCGAGCCAGGAACCACACATAAATACTTTGTAAGAGGCCATATTCAGTCATATCTGGCGGTGTTGAACCCTGGTGGCGTGCGGCATTCACCTAAGGTTGAGAAATCGGAAGAGTCGGACTGGCTGACTGGACGCGCTCCTCCCGAGGGCCATGTGCTGGCCACGTGCTGGCCATGTGCTGGCCATGTGCATGTGCCAGGCAGCGGCCTGATCCTTCTTCCGAGAACGTCCAGGAAATGGACATTCCACCAAAAAGTCTACGTCGGAATCCACGTCGGAATCCACGTCGGAATCCACGTCGGAATCCACGATCGAGTCTACGCCCGGATTCGGCACGGCGGCTGACATGACGGAGAATGAACAATGCCGGTGGCTGACAGTTGGCTGGGGCCGCCTGCAGTGTGCACTCGTCCGCCGCACGTCATCCCGCCCACCAATATTGTCCCGATCAACCTGCGCGCCGACCAACCTGCCTGCCAACCAACCCGCCCGCCAACGATTATCCACTGCCGGTTACTTGAAGGACGTTGTCTGGGATCTTCCGACGCCGCCACACAGACAAGCGGAGGAGAACGCTTTGTATGCGTTACACAGTCATAAGCGCGGCATGATTTATTCCCCATTTCCCGCGCCTGACGTAGGAAGCTATATCAAGTGGTGGGCGGGGCTTGATGCTTAATGCTCCACAGTCTCCACTAAGCACGTTGCGTTCGCAAAGCTCACTTCTATCGCGACTGATCTCAGGCCGATAAACCAGGTTTCGGATTACTTACTCCCTAGATATGAGGGAGGGTGGAAGGTAATCTATTTCGAAAAGCCAAGAGTGATCATCAGCAACTACGCCAACAGTCACGCTGTTATCCTTAGTTTAAGTATCTTATATAAGTATCTTGAATCAATTTGACATGTTGCACTTACAGCTGATTGGCCCAAAGGACTCCTTCCTTGCAGTAAGGAAAAATCATACATGCGGCTTGTCGTGGGGTGGACCATCGGACGCACAGCTATGCATAGAGAGACACGTCCGAAGACCAAATGTGACACCGGATGACATCGGACGCACAGCTCTGCGACGAAATCGCCAAGTATCACCAACCTGTACAGGCAGCAATACACCCCAGGGTGCATGCAGCGTTCCGGAAGGGAGCTGGCATCACCGGGCCAAAGCATCGCCAACTGAAGTGAAAATAAACATGAGCATGTGGCCTCGCCTCGGACTCGAACAAACCTATCGTCCTATCATAATCCTGTGCGCGTCCGTTACGACATACGAATACAATGCTGCGGGATGGGACTGTGCCACGAAGAGTCATCTGGCCTCTGGAGTAAGCGGTGCCAGTCTCTGTGAGGGTTGTTTCGCAGCCCAAGCGTGTATGTACTTGCAAGACTTGGCCCGGGGGATCCGAGTAGGGGAGAGGAAAACAATGGGGACTGATATTCTTGTGTGCAAGTAGGCGGCTTTGGTGAGTTGATGTAGGCAGACGCGCGCGTGAGGGTGTGAGGTACGCGGGAGCGCCGAGGAGCACATGTCAAGCGCCGCGTTCATCAAATGGGCTCACGCCACCGATGCTCAAAGGTGAGTACGGTCTCTGACTTCTTGTTTCTTGCGCGCAATGTTTACGCCGATACTTACGCCCACACACTAGTAGGTACGAGCTTTCGTGCGTAAAACCCAGGGCGCGTAGTTCTCTGGACACTGGCTATAACATTGTCAGAGTCTCTTACTACCCCGCCAAGAACACTGGGGACCATTTGTGCTGAATCTTAAACCTACCTTCCGTTGCCGAGATAGGAATTCACCTATGTGTTTTCTCCAAATCGGACGGTCGATGGGTAGCGCCCCGCAGATGTAAAATAGCTGCACAGGGGGTGATTCGAGCTGGGATGCCATGTGTGTTGCACGCAAGGACCCAGATTTTGGTCGGTTTTGCGTTGGTCGTTGCTGTCGCCGTCCACCATCGGCAGCGTCAGTGAATATTAAATGGACCGTCTGGGAAAAACCTCACCAACATTTTGTAGCCTTTTATGGGATCGACGATCTCGCCGGTCGAGATATCAACCACCCGGAAACACCCACCACCTAACCCATCGACAATGCGCGACCCGTCCGGCGAGAACGCCATGCAGAAAATATCATCGTATTTTCAACGGTTCTTTGCTAGGTCTGCTAGTGTCCACGGCCTACAACTGTCCCACCATCCCATTGGCCGACGGGCAGTTGCGATCCAACGTCTATCGGGGAACATGTCAGTGTATGAACACCTTTGAATTCACGAACCACTTCCCACCTCGGTGTATCCCAAACGGCCACCCACTTCTCTATCGCACTCGCAATTCTGGGGATATTTCTCTCCACCTGACGCCGGAATTGTGCTGAAGCGGTTGCCCGTCCTGCCTACCGCTCCCAGCATCCCAGATGACGACCGTCTTGTCGTTGGGTGCACTCGCGATCTGCTGACCGTCTAGGAAATACGCAACAGAGTTGACTCGTTCGGTCCGTCCATTGAAACCTTTCGTCAGACGGCGGGACGCACGACGCACGGCTGAAGACTCGATGGGGTTTGATGACGTCGACATGGTGCGAGGAGACGAGGTGACAGGTGGAGGAGGTGTTCGAGGCAACGCCGGGGGGAGATGTGCGGTGAGGGACACAATTACCTCAAGTTAACACTCCTCTTATGCCCTCTGTACATCCTGTAAGTATGCTGTGCACTTGCTGTTCGAAGGCGCCCCGTGCCTTCAGGAAGTACACAGGCATACTTAATATACGGGTCTCTCATCCTTTTTAAGCGGAACGCAAGCAACGCCGCTCAGCACAAAGTCCGTTCGCCATAAGACTAGGTGGTTCGACAACATCGACATGGTGCTCGGAGATGGGGTCAGCGGGGGCAAAGCGGGGTGAGGGTATTGAAGGCTTTCGGGCAACTTCGAAGGGGGGTGGCATCGATGGATACAGCCACCTAAAGATAGCTCAGCTCTGTGTGTAGTGTCGGACGCGTGTTCAAATCGTGCTGCTCGTTAAGTGACGGTGGCGAAGGGGATGGTGTCCTTGGAAATTGTGGGAGAAAACAACCAGATGTGCACGCAAACGTGACTCAGGAAACAAGGGCAAACCGCGCAGTTTTGCAATCATTCCGTTAAAGATATAACCGCGGCCCTAACATGATGCTGGTTGGCTTGTCTCCGCTCGATGCTCATCAATATTGATGGAGCATTCAGTAGCACTGGAGAAATGTTGTTAAAATTTCGTTGAAGGGATGGTTTCTCACGCACTCTTCGGCTGGCACACAACTTTCGACATCAGATTTCTCGACGCTTTGCAGAGTCTCAGCCGCATCGCTATGGAGGGGATCAATGAGGCGAAGGATGGAGCTGCGCGTGCAAGTCTCTGGGCTCTATTATCCCGATAAGGAGGAATAGCCCCTGGATCAGGTGCGCAATGTCAATGTGGGCCCAGCCACTCTTGAAATTTGATATCCCCTCTGACGTCTGCCTGCTATACTCCAATCTTCTACTGCCTCCATACTCGCCTTTAGATCGCTTGTAGGTTTCTCATAAGTATCTCCCCTTTACAGCGATAACTCTCTCATAGCACCAGCGATGACCTCTGTCATTGACCCTGCGGCGATCGGAAAAGCGAAAAGGCCTCGTAGACATGTCCGATCCTTGACTGGTAACGTCGACAGTTCTTTTCAGTCAGCGTGTTCCACTGACATCTTATCGTGTAGGCTATCTACCTGAAAAAGACAACGAAGGCAAGGAAAAGTGGCCTAGAGGCGAGGAGAAGGTCTGGAAGGATGGCTTGAGAAGCCTCGACACTGGTGAAAAATTTTCAGGTCTCACAATCATGTTCAGATACTGATAAACATTACTCCCCAGGCGTACCGTCGATCACGAAGTCCATCGTGAATCACGTTCAGACCTCACTGGCCCGCCAGGCCTACAGCCTAGATGACTTAGGTGCTTACCAGGCTGCTGCCTTGTCGGTTCGCGACAATCTTCTTGTAAGTGCTCTTTTCTCTTCGTGTTACAATCTGAAACAAAAACGGTCTGTAGATCAACTGGAATGACACGCAGATGCATTACACCCGCAAGGCGGGGAAGCGCGCCTACTACCTCTCCCTCGAATTTTTGATGGGCCGCGCCCTCGACAATGCCCTTCTTAATCTCGGTCTTAAGGATCAGTACAGTACCGGTGTCGAGAAGCTCGGATTCAATCTCGAAGATCTCCTCGCTCAAGAGCGCGATGCCGGGTTAGGAAACGGAGGCCTCGGCAGGCTCGCCGCTTGCTATCTTGACTCTTCCGCGTCGCAAGACCTCCCCATGTGGGGATACGGCCTGCGCTACAAGTACGGTATCTTCCAGCAGCTCATCTCACCCGATGGGCAGCAACTTGAAGCGCCCGATCCATGGTTGGAGCACTCCAATCCATGGGAGTTGCCGCGTCTCGATGTGAACTACGAGATCCGCTTCTACGGGTACTCTGACCGCCTGCACGATGGGAGTGGCAGGGCCGTGTGGCAGGGCGGGCAGGAGGTGCTCGCTATTGCTTACGACGTCATGATTCCGGGGTGTGACACCAGGAACACGAATAACCTCCGCCTGTGGGAGTGCCAGCCCAAAAGAGGCTTTGATCTCAACAGCTTTAATGGTGCGTCATCCACCTAAACCGCACTGTCTGGCGATTGACTTAGTACGGGATAGCTGGTGACTACGAGCACGCCGTCGAGTCCTCTAACAGTGCAGCGGCCATTACATCCGTTCTGTATCCCAATGATCACACGACCTGTACGCTTCTTCTTCGCGTCATTCATTTCTCGAGATCTGACGTGCTATCGGACCCCAGTCGGGAAGGAACTGCGTCTGAAGCAGCAGTACTTCTGGACGGCGGCCAGCCTCGCGGATATAATGCGCCGCTTCAAGAACCTCGACAAGCCCATCTCTGAGTTCCCCGAATGTAAGCACATTTCCAACCGCATTCGCATTCGCGCACGCCCTAACCCCCGCACAAGATGTCGCTATTCAGCTCAACGATGCACGTAGAAGCCTATCTTCAACCTTGTTGTGTATTCTGACATCTTGGCCCACAGACACACCCAACTCTCGCCATTGTCGAGCTGATGCGTGTGCTTGTCGATGAAGAGGACGTCCATTGGGACGCAGCGTGGAAGATCGTCACTGAGACGTTCTTCTTCACTAATCACACCGTTTTGCCCGTTCGTCCACCCGTCGTCATCCTCCACGCTCTTAGCGCCCTGATGTCCTGATTATTTGATTAGGAGGCGTTAGAGAAGTGGCCCGTTCCGCTTTTGGAGCACCTTTTACCTAGGTGAGTTAGGGATCAGTGCCTCTTGACGTAGCTGACGCGGAACCGATATCCGTTTCTATCAGGCACATGCAAATCATATTTGATATCGTAAGTCCTCGTGTTTCGTAAACATCTGCGCCGGTTTTCTAACCCGTACCCCGCTTTCCCCCATAGAACTTGTGAGTGACAGCATTTCATTTGGTCCCAGTAACATGAGACCAATTATTCTACCAGACTCTTCTTGCAATGTAAGCATGTTCCCTCGGTTTCTAGGACACCTTTGACATTCTCGTAGCCGTGGAAAAGAAATTCCCCGGAGATAGGGAAAGACTTGCGAGGATGTCCCTCATTGAAGGTGCGTCAAGACTCTTCCAGCGGAATAAAAAGGGTACTCAACGATACTGCGTACCTTCAGAGGGTGTTCCTCAGAACGTGAGGATGGCGCACCTGGCGTGCATCGGTAAGACTCGTTCATTTCTTCCCTGAAACTGGCTCATTAGCGCAGGGAGCCGCAAGGTCAATGGCGTTGCCGAGGTGCGCTAGACTGCTTGTTGGCCACTGAGAAAATAATTAACAAGTGGTGCTCAGCTGCACAGTGACCTTGTCAGGACCACGATACTCAAGGACTTCGTGGATTTCTATGGAATTAGCAAGTACGTGCAGCTTATACCTATAGTTTCAGCACATTGACTCTGCCGCAGATTCGGAAATGTTACTAACGGAAGCAAGTCGTTCCTATGTGTAGACCGTGTATCGTTTACTAACATCAGTGTCTCAAGTCACTCCTCGCCGATGGCTGGACCAGGTGCATCATCGCGATTTCTGTAATCCCGTAAAAGCTGCTAATCGCAGCCCATAGTGCAACCCAGGCCTGAGCCAGCTCATCACCAAGACACTCGGCATCCCGAAGAGCGTCTGGCTGAAAGACTTGTACAAGCTCGAAGGCTTGCTCGACCACATCGAAGACAAGAACTTCAGAGAGAAATATCATCAAGCAGAGCAACAAGGAGCGTCTTGCGCATTACGTCCAAGTTACCCTCGGCCTTAAGGTGAATACGCAAGCTCTGTTCGACGTGCAGATCAAGGTGGGCGTTCCATCGGGACCACTTCCGAGTTAGTAGCGCTAATCGTACGCGGTATATTCCCAGCGGTTGCACGAGTACAAGGTACGCATGTCCCGCTCGCGGCTTTATAGATGCTGATGGATGTCGTCAGCGTCAAACGTTGAATATCCTCGGCGTCGTTCATGTGAGTCATGCAGTCCCTTTTTTGGGGTTCTCAAGCGAACATAGTTTACCGTGTACAGCGCTACCTCACTCTCAAAGCCATGACACCCGCAGAAAGGAAGAAGGTCATCCCGCGCAACGTCTTCTTCGCCGGAAAAGCAGCGCCCGGATGTAAGCCCCACTCCAACTAAAGCCCTCCCACCCAGCTAACCATCTTGCCCCAGATTACGTCGCAAAACTGGTTCGCAGCCCCATTACTCCCAATATTCCCTCTCAGGGGGCGCTGACCGTCACGCCAACCACAGACAATCCGCCTCATCGTGAACGTAGCGAGGGTCATCAACGCCGATCCCGATACCAAGGACTACCTGAACCTCTTCTTCCTGCCCGACTATTCCGTCACTCTAGCCGAAGTGCTGATCCCGGCGTCGGACATCAGCCAGCACATCTCGACCGCGGGCACGGAGGCCTCCGGGACGTCCAACATGAAGTTCTGTCTCAACGGGGGCCTGCTCTTGGGCACTGTCGGTCAGTACCTATTTAAATTCAACCCAGGGCTTCGTCGTCGCTGATGCAGCCGCTCATTGTACCTCAGACGGCGCCAACATCGAAATCGCGGAAGAAGTCGGATCGAGCAACGTCTGTGAGTGCCTCCACTAAACTCTCACCCCACACCCCACTCATGGCTCACGTCCCGACGCGCAGTCTTCTTTGGGCACCTGACGCCCGCGGTGGAGGAGCTGCGCTTCCAGCACATGTACCACCCCGTCCCAGTCGAGGAGAAGTCCCCCGCACTCGCACACGTCCTGAACCAGATCTCGTCCGGGCTCTTCGGCGACGGGGGCGTATACGAGCCGTAAGTCCCCGCTACCCCCCACCCGGGCCGCCATGACCTGACCTGACGCGTCGGTGTAGTCTGCTGAATACCATCAAACAAGGAGACTACTACCTCTTGACCGAGGACTTCGATTCCTGTACGTTCGCCCGCGTAGTCCCACCCGTCTTTGCTTGCCCGTACTAACGCGACTGTCTTTCAGACCTCGAAGCCCTGAGCATGGTTGACGAAGCGTACAGCGACCGCACCGAGTGGATCAAGAAGAGCATCATGACCACCGCGAAGGCAAGCTATCTTCTCCGCACTCTACACACCCCATCCCAAAACCTAACGGCCTCACACACACACACATACACAGATGGGCAAGTTCAGCTCGGACCGAGCAATCCAAGATTACGCACAAGAGTACTGGAACATCGAGAGTACGAAGGTTGAGTAAGCAAATGCGTCACTGGTATGTTGTCAAACAGACGATCCAAATCCACGCTCTGAGAAATCTGATGTGCGAAAAAGAAAGAGCAGACAAAAGAAAGCAAATCAATCCTGGCCAATGAACCTGACCAAATGAAACGCAAAAAAACGAAGGTATATGTAAGATGTATGACTGATGGTGTCGTTGCGGTATCGGTAGCGGTATCGGTATCCTGAAGTACTGAGTACTGAAATGTGATGAAAGCTCCTGCATGTACCAATAAATGAGGGTATTATGGTGAGAGAATAAGGAGAAAATATGACGGGAGAGTAAACGTGGCTGGGGGGAATCAATACGGGGGTGAATATGACGGGAGATCGAGACGGGAGTGAATGTGGATTAGCGATAATAGCTCGGCATGAAAGATGGTATGGTGGGCACTGCGCCGCGGCTCGCAGCTCGCAGTGTGCAAAACAAGAAAATATGTATGTATGTGGGGGGCCAAAAAGTGGGTGATTATGATGACGGCTCTTCAGCTGGCGCTTCCTCTACTGGCAAAAGTCACAAGTCAGAACACCATCGACGAAGACCACGCGCCGACTTACCACGAGCGTCGCTGGCAACTTCTTCTTCGCCCGCAGGCGCTTCGTCGTTCGCAACGGATGCGGGCTCTTCGGCGGCGGCGGGTTGCTCAGCCTCAACCTCGGCGGCGGGTTCCTCAGTCTCAACCTCGGCGGCGGGTTCCTCAGCCTCAGCCTCGGCGGCGGCGGGCTCCTCAGCCTCAACCTCGGCGGGGGGTTGCTCAGCCTCAGCCTCGGCGGCGGGCTCCTCAGCCTCAGCCTCAGCCTCCGCAACGGCGGGGGCAGCAGGCTCTTCTGCGACTGCCTCGACGACTGCGACTGGCGTTGGCTCCTCGGACACGGCGGCTTCGGGCTCTTCCTCGACCGGCGCGGGTGCGGCGACGACAGGCTCCTCCGCGGCGACTTCAACTTCAACTTCAACTTCAACGACAGGCTCCTCCACGGCAGGTTCCTCCGCTTCAACAACAGGCTCCTCCACTTCAACAACAGGCTCCTCCACTTCAACAACAGGCTCCCCCGCTTCAACAACAGGCTCCTCCACTTCAACAACAGGCTCCACCTCCGCGACCATCGGGACCTGCTCAGACGGCGTGACGGGCAGCTCCGGGGACGCGTCGACGATCTCGATCGGGGGCAGCGTGTCGGTGTCTGTTTCCGGCGCGGTTGCGGTTGCCTGGGTGGTCTCTTCCTCCTCCTCGACGCGTGGCACCTCCTCCTCCTCTGCGACCTGTGGCACCACCACCTCCTCGTCCGCGACCTGTGGCACCACCTCAGCCTGAGCCTCAGCGAGCGCAACAGGCTCGGCCTCGGCCTCAGCGAGCGCAACAGGCTCAGCCTCAGCAAGCGCATCAACCTCGGCCTCAGCCTCAGCGAGCGCAACAGCCTCGCTCGTATCAAGCGCCACCTGCGGACCCGGAGTCTCCCCCGCGAGGACGACGGCGGCCGGCGCGGGCGGGAGGGCCTCTGCTGGTGGTGTGGTGGGTTCTGCGGGGGCG